>OMKZ01001285.1:2243-21774 GCA_900302535.1 Neoniphon sammara
TGAAAAAGTAAAAAAATAAAAAATGGCCATGCACTCCACCTCAGCTGACTGTCTGCTGATGCAAGTGAACACCTAACATGTTCAGTTTAAAACAAGGTGAGCAGTTTAAACTGACAACTCTTCATTCATCCCTGTAAGTACATTGGACAGAGCTCATCTCATAGGGTTGGCAATTCACTGCCTCTATATTCAGCTGAAATGGAGGAAGGTTTTCTAAAACTCTCCAAAATAGAAATTCTCTATCCTTTTAAATATTCAGCATGTAACTCTTTATATGTGGATGGTTGATTTCTACCTTTTAACACTTGACCTTTTCACTCAAGGCAGCTGTACAATCCTGAGTAGGCTGCATTTTTTTTTTCTTTTCTGCTTTCATATCCGTGGGCTTGTATGAAAAGCCTTTTCCAGTTTCTGTTGCGCTGTGAAATGTATGTGAGTCCCCTCCCACTGGCGCACCCTGAGGCATTCCTCAGCTGCTCCAGCGTTCAGCACAACATTTGACCCAATGCATGCATGTACCATATGCTATAAATAAGCCACACAGCACACCAAAACTGTGTGCCTTTGGTACCCCATATAGAACACAATATCTAATCTAAATAAAGAGGAGATCCTGACTGTTTTGCATATCTCTCATTTCTTCACACAGACGACACACTCCTCTGATCTGCTGCAGAAATGGAAAGCCACTCTTAAGATGAGCCGCTAAAAGCACATCTGTCATACCAAGTCACACCAAGCCGAAGATATTTAAATGTCTTGGTTCTCCGGGTTTTTTTTTCCCTCATCATTTTCTGAGGAAACAGATAGTGGGGCTTTAGAAATGAAATGGCATGCCATTTTTTTTGGCATTGTTTTATTTTATATTTAAATGCTGCAGAAGTGTTTGATGTGTGCATTGAAACTGAACTGGTCAGTAATATTACATTTGGAGGAGTAATGCTCTTAGTGCTTTTGTATAGTTATTAATGGAATTGAAATATTCATCCATTCTCCGAGAACAGTTGACAAAGCTTTGATTTTAAGATCCAATGCATTTTGGCATGTAGGAGGATTTCATGTGTAGACAACAATGCATAATTCAGTGACATGAAAAATGGCCACTGCAGGGCCCATTGAGCAATCAGGCAGCAGTATAAAAAACAAACAAAAAAAACAAAAAAACAAATCAAAACATAACTATTGCTATCACTTGAGGCACATGCTGCACAAAACAAGATTAGCAAATTAACTGTAAAAAGTTTTACTAAATATCTGAACTTTTACCATCATATTGAAGGAATCGTATTCCTTCAAGTTTTCTTTTACATATTCAAATCATGATTACCAGGATATAGCATAATCTTTTCCACAGTTTTCTTGCTAACTTTCCAATCATGCTTTGTGAATGCCATTACACAACCAACATTACAACATAGAAAATGTTTTTCCCCTATGATAAATGCACATTTTTTTGGTCTATTTTATTTGGGAATGATTCTAAATCAACACACAGACAATTTCTAAATGGTCTATTGATGTATGCCATAAAAAGACAAATCATATTTGAAACTGAGGTTGGATTTACTACAAGTCAAATGAAAGCTTTTCACCATTTCTTTTTGCATGTTTGTTTAAAAGGGGACTGCCTGGCTGTGCATCAGACCTGTGCAGTGTGTCTGCTGTTATTTATTCATATTCATTCCATTCTCGTCACTTGCCAAAGGACCGCGATGCTGCAACAATCAATTTAATGGGGATTGTACACATTTAAATTCACATCAGACTTTCACGGATGCAGTTACTTTCATGCATCCATTAAGTTTTTCATATTACATATTATCCTCAATGAATACGCTTACTTTGTTGTGCCAAAATTTTTATCTACTAAAAACTGTCAGTGTGTCTGTGTTTTGTCATCAGTGTGTTGTTGTTCTGCTGCTGCACAAGGAAACAGTTTTGGGGAAATGCAGTTAAACAAATTACAAGTCGACTAATGTATAGCCTGGCATCTTCCATGAAGAATCAATGGCTGCTTGTGGTTAGAAATAAGTAGCAAGCGAGATCTCTGGTCGCTATGAGGCAGCCAGATAGCTTATTTTTGGTTGGCTACTTTTCAAAGTTGTTTGAGAAACCAGTGCTGAAGGAAAACAATCCACAATAACTGGAGAGATTTTGTTATTTTCTTCCCTGGAGTGAAGTTGAGGCGAAGACGCACTGCCATGAGGAAAATACATTTTTTAGGGGAAATAAATTTCAGCACAGCACACTGTTTAAAGATGAAGATTGTGAGATCCAGGTAGATGATTTCACCACCCAAGGACTTTCCTAGGGGGAAAAAAATGGCATTATCATTTTTTTATGTTTAAGAAAGCTCATTACTTATACTTATACTGATCAATTCTGAGACAGAATACACACAGTCGGAAATAACAGGCCTCTGTGCCAAAAAAATTACAGACTGAGCCAGATTGTAGGGGGGCTGTTGACCTTGCCTCTCCATCTATGCATAAATTCTGGTTATTATCAATACCACCAGTGGTATCCATAGTGACACTAAGCTCATTGGCATTCATGTATTTCTACCTTGCTATAATCTGCCCTTAATAGCCGGCTGGTAGGAACCATAATGAACCATTGAACAGGATAATTGTTGTTGTAATTACCTGTAAAGAGCTTATTTCCACACAATTAAATGGCAAGAGGGATTTTTTTGAGGACGGTTAGAAATTTGGGCAAAATGTCCTGGCATGTCAAGTGTGTTGGTTTTAAAAGGACTGGAAACACTAAAACATATTTTCTGAGGTGTTAACTGGTATTCAGGTGTTGTTTGACATAGAAGACAATAATAGTAAGTGCTACCTCCATGTATAAGATACTAATTCAACAATTTTCTGTTGTTAGGGGTTAATAGTCAAATGTAGGTGAATGTCATTGGATGTTTCATGGTGACTCTGAATAATCAAATTGATCTGATGGCTCCTCCCCCCTCCCCCCCACCGCTGCTCTCTCCGCCCAGCGCGTCGCATTTTCAAACTAGTGGGACAGGCGGAGCAGAACGGAAGCCGGGGATATCGTCACGCTTTAATGGTGACTCTCTTTCATGTGGACATGTTGCATAATCAAATTATCCATAGTGTGTTTTTGTTTGTGGAATCGCATCCAAGCAGAGCTTTCTCTTTTTCAGCAGAACTCTGACAGTGTAACACTGAGAGTACAGTGCCTTTAATTTGTATCAGATTGTTTAACCTAGACTGTGTTTACAAGATAAAATAGACTGTGTATCAAAATTTAATACATCACAATACAAAAATGGGATAATTACAGCTACATTTATTAGTGATCATAAATGAAACACCTCAGCCACGATAACTTGTATCAAAATGATATCAGTCTGCACTTTGTAAATGACAACTTTTTAAAATTATTTATATTCTAGCAAGCCAATGCTGATGCTAGAACGATTTGTGGCTCTGAAATAAACATAATTCTGCACAGTCATGGTTGTTTTTGAGTTTTTATGTATTACACTGTATTGTGATGGTATCAGATTGTAAACCCCATATCCTGAACGGAACCACATTATCAGATAAGAGTATCATCCCATCCCCAGTGCATAACATTTAAACCAGACCGTGTATACAGTATAAACTAGGCTGTCAATATGAAAACAGGCCAAAGTGTTTACAAACCAGCCAGAAATACTGAATTGCAATATTTTCATTTTTCAGTAATTAAATGTGGATTATTGTCACTAATTGACAGACTACGCTAAATAAACTGACACGCTGAGTTACTGTGGCAGCAACAATTTCATTCCTGCTTTTACACTGAGAATTGATCAGCCAGACAAATGAAGGACCGTGCTGCTGTGAATTAATGTCAGCCTATTAGAAACCAATTAATTGACTCCCATGGCCTTTTGGATGGAGCCCCTCTATTGGAATGCCATTAAAGCCAAAAGCTGCCTTAATGTCTTCCTAATGTGTTCATTTGCTTTGTTGCAAATGAACACATCAGGGTTTTAGCTTTAATGTGTAATGTGTAATGTATAATGTGTGATTTTTAACACTGAATGCCTCAATGCATCAGCCATATGTCCCAAAGCTGCTGTGAATATTTATGACTAAATTTCAAGAAACTATACATTGTTGATTCTGATGTATATCTGTGCACGGTTTTCCAGTGTAAATAGGTGTTGAACACATGTCAACTACCTTGAGTTGAGGGATATTTGTTCACTCGTAGAGCTGATATGGCTCTGAGGCAGGTGGTCATAACTTTCTTAAGTGTTAAATTAATTCCAAAAGGTGTGAAAATTTGTCAAAGTGCGATTTTTTACGCTCTCAAAGTTAAATTAACCGATGATTTTGCAGCGTGGATGAAACGTTCCCAAACTCACTCCCAGCATCAATAGCACTATTAAAAGGATCACCCTCTCTTTCAAGGTTTGCTCTTTCATTCTGGCACGACAAGGTTCACAGGCAGGCTCGTCCCAAAATATCTGCCGATACCGACTGTGATGGATTGAGATGATTTATCATACCTCCAGTGATGAATGGCTTAATCAAATAAAGGAGCATGCTGGGAGAGGAGAGAAGAACACAACCAGGATTTAGCTCTACAGCGTCACCAGAGGAGGATGCAGATTAGTCTCCTCTGTTCGTGCAACTCTGTTTAATGATTAATTACCCTCTGGATCTCCTTTCACCAAATAAACAACAAACCTCTGGGCTTCTTTGTCTCTAAGTCACTGGCAAATATCTAAAGCCAATTAAAAGCAAGAGAGGATAGAGGGAGCGAGTGATCAATACCAGTCCAGCTATGCATACCTTGATGTCACATTGTGAAGACCGATTTGTTAAAATAAAGGATTTATATGTTTGCATGCAGCATGAATACCAAATGTACTGCAACTTAAAGCTGCAGTAGGCAACTTCAAAACCAATTTGAACTTCCCTGCCAAGCACACACGTTAACATGCATCCCTCTCCTGTTATTCTCCTATTATTTCATTCCTCATTTCCCATTTTGTCTAATATTACGAGCAAATTTCAAAATCTGCCCCAATACTACATTCATTAAAAACACACAAAATTTTGGCCCACACTATCACTGCTGTTTCCAAACAGTCAACTAACTATGATAAACCAAATACACAGTATACACAGACAAATAGCTTTCGCTTCTGGCTACTTCTGTCTTCACTGAAAATCCCACCAGGCAGACTAGACTGCTCCTTTGGTCGGGATTCAAGAAGAGAGTCTCACATTCTGGCCAATCTTTTTTATCTCTAGGTCTTATTTAATTCAGGCATGTCATGGCAAGCTATCGATTGCAGCCAGATGTGTATTTACATACACATAGTACGTGGTGATATTGCAATTTGATACAGTTGCATTAATTTCTTGTCCAATATCTTTATAATTAGTTCAGTGGAAGTTGAAGTCAAATCAATGCTTATTTTGATGTCTCACTTCCTGTGGGAGGAGAAGTGTAAATATGCAGTGCCAGAATTTCATTTGGGTAAACAGGATGAATCTACAATGTATTAATTATTAGAAAGCGGGCATCCTCTGTTGGAGTTCCACTTAGGGTGTGATTTTACACAAAAACCCTTCAAAGGGCAGCTGTGAGGTTGCTTTTCTAGGCAGCTACATTGACCGTGATGGCTGAGCTCACTGTTGATCTGCTCTCCAACTTACGGCCAAGCAGCCAATCAAACCCCGCCCCTTCCTGCAGCCAGGCTCTGCTAACAATCTTGACCTTTATTGCTGAGCCGCACATCCACCGGTGGAAAACAAATAAACAAATCGCATGTCAGATGAAAAGCTGTTAAATCGAAATTGTATACAAATGAGAGCATCCATGCAATTTGGGCAAACAGAATATCAGTCACATCGACCTCAGGGTTTAAAAGAATGATGTGCAGGGAAACACTGGATTGCGGATCGATGACATGAGGCATAGAGCCTCATTTGTGCTGTGCTCCCATACAAAATGTACATAGGAATTGATTTTCCCTATATTAGAAAATTGTTATCGCCAGGATGTGGGCTACTCAATGGGGAATGTGACAAGCATTTGTCTTCCATTACCACAAGCAAAATGACTGCTCAGTATGCTGCGTGGAACTCAATTATTTTGTCCGTAGTTCTTGGGAGCCCATGTGATTACTTTGGGCTCACAGGCATAACCACTGTTGAGTTCAAAATAAAACTGCGAATTGACCTCTTGAAGTACAATTAGCATTCATGGTTTACTTTGCTGAATGTAATCCATCTATTTCTAAAGATTTATGGCTGGAAAATTCATTATTTGTCAAAGCATTGCCCCATGTTTATCCCACCTATAATTTCATCCCAGCATCTCTCATCAGTCATCGTTGAGCGTGCGCTCGGTTCATCTGTCTAGATGACTTGACAACTTCTGCATGAGACGGAGAACATGGTCGGCATAAATCCAGAATGGTAAGTACAGTATGAGGAACAATATTTTGACCCTGGTGAGGCCAGTCAATTTTACATAACAAGTCATCCAACAACAAATTCTGAAATTTCCTTTTGAGAATCGATCCTTATCAAAATATCAATACACAGTAGGCTTGGGTGATACCCATAATTTGATATTCTCCCATCAGAATATCACAATAATCAGTATAAATCCCTGTTGCATAGCACACAATTACTCATTTTTTAAAACTTGACAAATATACACCCAAATATTGATGTCCCCCTTCTGTGTCAAAACAGCTGGAATTGACAGTTTTTGCAGTAGAGTAGAGGTTTGTACACCTATTAAGTCAAGATATGCCATATTCTGTAATGTAGAAAATATTGCATATGGCCACAGTTATCATTATATTCAATATCATTGGATATTGGCCTAAGCCTAAAACCAAGTATTTTCTTCAAACAGTAGTTTTAATATTTATTTTTATGAGACTGAATGCGTATCTGGTGCTGAGAGAATATGTTTGTAGGAATTGTATCAGATAGGAACTACTTTTCCTTCCACCCTTTCCCTTCATTGCTTACTCAGGCACAGTGAAAGTCTCAAAGGGTTTAAACATGATAATGACGGCTGACAGCAGTGGACAAGTCAGGGCTCCCAGGAAAGTTCAAGGCTTGGATGTACCGACACAACATTTTGTCCGGGATCCTGTGGGCTGTCCTGGTGTTCAATGTCCCACTGTCAACTGTAGAGGACCTTGAGTGAAAGATCAGCCAGCATCTGTGCAGGTGGTTGAGTCCTCCCAGGAGTCTGAGCAGCATCGCCTTGTATGGGAAGAACAAAAGCCCTGAAACTCCCATTCAGCAGCCTGAATGAGGAGTTCATGGTGACCCGTTCCAGGGAGGGAGTCCAATGACCCCAAGGTCCTGAGGCGGGCATTGAGGTGAGGATGGGAAGGAAGTGGGATGCCCTGGCAGTTGAGCAAGCTGAGTCCATACTGGGACACAGAGTGCTGGGGGGCACAGTGGCCAAAGGATGAGCAGGCCTGGGCAGCTTCCAGGCAACCGATTACAACAGGGCCAGGGGCAGGGAAAGACGCCAGCTGGTCCAGCAGGAGGTGAGGGCAGGAATGGAGGAGATGCGTGCCAAAAAGACCGCGGGCATGCAATAGCAGGGTGCATGGGTTAAATGGGACCGGGTAGTAGACCACAACATCTCCTGGGGTGAGCTTTGGCAAGCTGAGGCCCATCGCCTTAAGTTCCTGATACAGTCAGTGTACAAAGTTCTCCCAAGTCCGACTGACCTTTTCTGCAAAACTGAAACACCAGCCTGCCCCGTGTACCAGAGAAGAGGACCGCTGGAGCATATTCTGAGCTGCTGTTTAAAGACAAAGGGAGAAGGCCATTCCCACTAGTGCCATGACCAGGTGCTGAGAATAGTACCATCTGCAGAGCTACCACTCAGAGCAAGCAACCCCCCTCCAACCGGAACATCCGTGGTATTCATTACGGCAGGAAAGAAGCCACGAAAACACCAATGGATGCAGACAGGCATTCTGGGAACTGCTAAGGAATAGCAGCTGATTGCCAACCGGGGAAAACAATTCCCTGGAACCATCTCCATGACCACACTTAGGCCAGACATAGTCCTGCTGTCAGACTCATCCAGGCAGGTGGTCATGCTCAAGCTGACTATTCCCTGGGAAGACCGGATGAAGGAGGTATACAAGAGGAAGAGAGCCAAGTATCAAGGCTTGGTTGAGGAGCGGTGGGCACAGTGCATGCCCATAGAGATGGGCTGCAGAGGATTTGCTGGTTAGACTCTCTGCAAGGTCCTCAGTTGACGGGGCATAACAGACATTCATAAGAGATCACCACAGAATCTGCGGGGAAGACCTCGCAGTGGCTGTGGATCAAGCGGAGTAACCCGTGGCTGAACGCTGCTCAGACACAAGTCAGGACCTGCTCAACCCCAGCTGGGTCACTTGGGCCAGAGTGTATGATTTTTGAAAGACCCAAAACACCCTCTGACACCAGGTAACATCACTGATGATGTGTCTGAGTGCATCACAAGATGTATCTTTCAACTTGATGTACATTTCAAGTCTGAACTTCAAGAGACTCCTTCCTGGTAGGAGCTGAAGCAAAATTTATATGTTGTTAGAAGTCAGCTGAGGTTATTTATTTATTTATTTATTTATTTATTTATTCATTTATTTCACTGAGGGGTATTTGATGTGCCTAAATTTCCACTTCACTCAATAAGAACAACTTCTGAAAAAGAGTGATAATGTAATTGAACATTTGTTGAATGTTGCTGAACAATTAAACATGTGTTGCTGTTGTTGTTGTTATTGAATAGAAAACAAAGAAGTTTGATATTAGGCAGTTTATTTAATGCAAAGGCTTTGATATAGGACTTTTTGATGTATGCACTTACCCGTCTTCACTATCAAAGATTTTACCCTGTTACATATGCAAAAAGGCTGTTACAAGTATCAGTATCTATGTCAGAATATCAGCCCATATCAGGCATTGCTTGTCATCAGACTGAAAAGAAAATGAGTGCTATGACCCATCCCTACAAACAGGCTGCCAACTGAAGGTGATGGCTTGGCAACCACTATTTTCTCAAATGACTTTGAAAATGTAACAACATTGGTTTGTAGAGAAATCAAATCTAAGAAAAATCATAGAAGGACATTTTGAAATCTTTTTATTTTGAAATCTGAAATACTTAAATTGTAAAAAAAAAAAAAAAAAAAAAAAAAAATTCCTCACATAATTTTGATGACAGCACACCATATTCCGTCACATGCATAGTTCAACAGCCCATTAGAAAAAACACACGAGAAAACATCCTGTTTACAAAGGAGACGACTGACAAACAACAGCATGGCAGACACCTCCACTACTCTACTTTGAATCCTCGCTTAAATCTTAGAGCGTTTGCACCTGTCTGACAAAACGAAGTGTCTAATCTTCACACAATACCCTGTTGACAAACTGTAAAGGACAAGTGAGTGAATTTTGATCAGCCTGCCCCTTTCTCATCATTCCTGTGTGATTACCTCTCCCTAAAAAGAGAATTCATTTCATACACTTTGAAAGCTCAATCTCAGCATGCAGACAGGCAGCGAGTAACAAAATAAAGTCTCTGGCTCCTCTTTGAACATGCAGTATTGCTTCGAGGGAAAGTCCACCCTAAAACAAAATTCGGTCTTATGATCTGGTTCTTGTGATCTCGCACAAACCAAGATCATACAAAATCATGAACTTGTCTCTGCCAAAGCTGGAATCCAAATGTGCCGAGACTCCCATCTGTATTGGCATCAGCTGGCATAGCCTGGAGCCGTCTGACTGTGACAGTAAATGTGAGATACTGGGACGTGGAATACTGCTTGAGTTTTTACAACTAGCCTTTCATTCATAACAGCACAAACTGCATTGAACCACAAAGTAGCTAGTACTGTTTATATTTAGCAATGCGCATGCCCAAAGGGCAGATTTTACACATATGCTGTATAGTGAGTCTACAAAGCAGACCTGCTTGCATTGGGGGGCGATGAGGAATATTATTTTGGTGGGCAACTTTTTATTTATGCCACAGTGTGCTGTACTACAGTCTACAGGCTCTTTTTCTCATTTAAATGTCAGACGGCCATAGACTGCAAGCATGAACTGTTTATGAACTAGCAGCTATAATTTATAAATGTTTATAGTAACTGGACACATGAAACATCCCATGGACCAGATCTACTACACAACTGCAATGTAATGTAACATACTGTGGAAGTAAATGATTTGAGGCAGTATTGCTGTTGTTTTTTTTTTATTATTATTGTAGAATTATATTTATTATAATACACTGCATTTTAGATTCAGCTTGTCTTTACAAGAGACTCAACTTTATAAAACTGAGCACCCCATCAAACAGAGATATTACTATTTAATATACTATTCAAGAGATGAAGGACTTTATCTTTGAAATACAGAAAATTAACTTTATATCTCTCTTTTCACTCGTTATCTCAGTTTTCTACAGTAGGCACACAGGTAGCTGTTCATAAGTTAGCCTAAGTGTGCAGCACAACACAGAAGCAGGTGATGTGTAATATGTGCCTGTGGCTATAATGTTAGTGAGCAGCTGAAATTGGTGGTAAGTGTTAAGTTTTTAATTGTAATGCAGTGCTGCTCCGCCTCCTGTACATTTACCAACAGGCCAATAGACCAAACAGTTTTGGGTGGGCAGAGCTAAAATTGTCCCATTTCTAAACCTGGCCTGGCTATAAAGTGAGAATGTTTGAGAAGGTGTATAGATTTTGTCATAAGACTTCTACACACCACAACAGTTTTTTTGTGCATACATATGTATGACCTTCTTTGGAGATTACATCAATTATCTGTTCCTCAAGGACAAGTCCAACTTTTTGGGAGATTGGCCCACTGTTCAAGCTACAGCGTTAGCATTCAACCTGAAATAAAGCGATGATTGTGTTTGGTATCAATCCTCTCATTACATATTGAGTCGTCCGTTTAAACTTCACATCTTCTCTTGTATGTTATATTCTGGACATGCCTATATTTTCGGAATGGTTCAACTATGTCCTACTACATACAGACTGATATTTTATTACATAGTGTTTAGACGTACTTATATTTATAGATTTATTTGGTACATTCTTATGATTAGTAATCCCCATTTCAGTAAGGAATTGTGACTTGCAGTAACATCTGTAACTAACAGCTGTAACTGCAGTAACATCTGTAATGTAGTCTATACCCTTTCCCCTTACATTCCCACACACTGCTCTCCATCAGTACAGTTCATTTAACATGGGATTAAACTGACACAGCATGTTTATATAACCCTGAATTCCCTGCTGTATCATGGGGAAATTAGGTCATTACTGCAGCTAAAATAATAGCTCTATGAAGTTTCATCTCATCTTATTTACACCAGTGGCCTCAAACTCACTGCCAAGAAGTACTCGAGGTTTAAGATGTTCTTTATCAGGTGTACAATGAATTACCGAGGAACATAAAGGCATCTAATGTGACTTTTGATTTCGGAGGCTATTCCTGATAACCTTAATGACAGAATTTACACATTCAGTTTGATTGGAATTGTTAAAACAAGACCTGAAAACCAAATGTACTGTGAGGAGACAAACATGTTCATGAAATTCAGTCGATCACAGTGAATAACGTGAAAGTGAGAATAGGTTTCTACTTTATTATAGCACTATATGCTGTCATGTATCTATTATATAACTGACATTGCATTTTGTTCGTTTTCTTACTTGTACATTTTGTTTGCTGTTTGCATGTGTAACAAATTCCTGAGTATGTTCTAGCCACCCTCCTCCTACATCTTTGCCTTTCTTTTGCCACAAACACACTAGCAGCATCAGACATGCACGCTCTCAAATGCAGCAGCTGATTTCAATGTCAGAAACACAGTCAAAGCATCCAGTGGAGCATGACGGTGAAGCCCCACTGTAGGCGATGAGTTCATGTAGAGCTGCGGATTCGTCACATCTGGGCGTGTCGACCAGAGGCAGAGAGTGGGAGTCGATCGACTTTGTCTGACCCAGCTGTGTTATTCAATGTTTGATTCGTACAGATGATTATGCTATATGAACCACAGCCAAAAAGAGCATATTAAATAAATAAAACAAAATGATATATTTTGTTTTGGTACATTTGGATCTTCAGAGTAGATATTTTATTTTTGGAATTCTCATTTTTATCCTTTACACAACCATATATAAACATAAAAATCAGGCTAAATAAAAATGTGTCAAATAAGTAACTGAATAAAGGGTTATATAATATAATTTTGCTTTAAGACACCATCTGGAATCATAAAGATAGATACCAGCTTTATACCATTTTATACCAACTCAGAATAACAAGGTGGACCTTCAGCTATCATTTCAGGACTCAACTTTCTCTCATTTCGGCTCAGGTGACATCTTAGCACACAAAAACAAATCGCATCAATATGAGTGCTTACAAATCAATATAAGCAAATACTGCTGCACACACATTTTTCTCTGTTTTCCCCCTGGAGGAGAAAATGCAGAGTTTCCTATCCTTGTCGACATCCATTTTTCCCCGAGTCGACATCATGAATGTATACTGCTGTCACAAGTCGGAAATTTACAAGTCAAAAATTCTGAGTTCCGAGTTTAAATGAATGCAGCATATGTAATATGGGTCAGGATTACATATAAGTCCTGACTGCATGCCATGTAGTCAGGACGTGTTCGCTTCTTCTTCTTCCATTAAGAGAAAAATCTGTGAGGTGATGGTTCAAGCTCTTACCCGAATGTAAACACACCCGGTGAACGAATGAATATGGGACGTAGTGTGATTGCATAGTGATAGAGTGGCAGTTCTAGGAAAGAAAGTAGTTCCGTCAACCAACTCACGTAAACATATTTACTGAAATGTATCCACAGAATTATTGTGTGGCATCTAGGCTCTGATTTTATCCCTCGACTGCGAGTGCATGTCTGAGTGAGCCAAGAGAAGCAGGAAGCAGCAATAGGGATCTTGCCCACTTAGGAGTCTATAATCAGAGACTACAGGTGGATGCTGGGATGGAGGTGGGATGAAAATTGCAGCAGCAGCATAGTTGGCAGCAAGCAGGAGCAGAGCGTGAATAAGCATGCTTTGCTGGTTTAAATAGACCGCCTTACTGGGAAGGAACGTTAGTTGTGGAAATCAGTGCAACTCGAGTTGTCTGCCTGAACCAGCTCACGGGTTCGCTTCAGTTCTACCGGTCTGGAAGTGAGGAGGCTGGAAAGAGCATCGACAATCAATCCCAAATAAAAGTGTGTTGCTGAGCATCCTGTATAAAACATTTTTTCAGCCTCCGGTTGCCCCTCAAAATCGAGTTGTTGACAAGGAAGGAGCTGAAGGGTCAAACTTGGAGGATCTATAACACACTCGTATGGAATATTACTTTAAAATATACCCAGTATCACCACACTGATCAGGAAAGGTTTATCTTTTCAGTACAACACAACCTTAATGATGAGATGCTATGTTGAAAGTCATTCAAATTAACTGCATAATTCCTGCCATTTTTTCCTAATTAAATTTTTTTGTTCACTAGTTAGTTTCAGAGCTTTTGACAGTTTCCCAACATGCATCAGGTCATACAGACATTTGATCATGCATAAAACATAAGAAGGAGAACAGGCGATGGTATTATTGATAGGATGGCATGTTCTTGTCTGAGGACAACAAAACAATTCACCATTTATCGTGCTACCACACTGAGCACATCCCCTACATTTGTAACATCCATTAGGAAAAGATTTTCAGAGCATCTGGCCTGTTTTCCTCTCCTCCTCGGGAGGATACTTTCTCACTCTGAATCTGTTTTTCATAACTGAGGCTTTTTCAGCGTAGTCACCTGCTGAATGGCAGATGTACCTAAGCCAGGGAAATCGACTTTTGGGTTGCTGCTTCTTAAGTGGTGTAAGATGAAACTACGTGCTGTTTAGCAAAGAAACTGGTAACACTTTATTCTAATACCCCCAAAGAAGCATTCATAAATAGTTTATAAACATGTAATATATTTAAATAGTGAGTTCACAATTTTGGAGAACAATGCTTTCTAAAAATTGTGTATTTGCTGTTTATAAGTATTAATGTTATCCTTATATGTGATTCCCATTCCGTTATAGTGTGTCAGAAACAAAAACTTGTATGGTTGGCATGGTAACTGTAAACAGTCATGTGAGGCACATAGTTGCGTTACATCCTATAAGAGTCCTTTAAGGAACCACAACTTACTAATGCTCATATCAAGGAAATGAATCTTTCTCACATTAAATTCCACTGTAGATGCCAAGTTCGGATCTTCAGGCATTTCTAGGACCCAGGGGAAGACGCACTGCTGTTCCCTCAATTTGGAGGTAAAAATCATTCTCAAATTTAAAATTGTTATATCTCATAACTTCATATTCATCATGATCACAAAGATCCAACATAAATACCATTTTGGGAGCTGCAGTGGAAAAGGAAAAAGGTAAGATGTAATATTCTCGACTTTGTAATTATGCGGAGAGCTCAGTCTGTGTTATGATGCATATTTGTAATTACGATCCTAATTTGCAGTCATATATTACAGGGTGTTTTGGGGTTTTGTTAACAACTGCAGCACCCACTGGAAGTTTGTCAAGGCGGCGAGGTTGTAAAGTTTTATGAGCAGATAAGCAGACTGTGAGCAGACAGTATGTCAGGATAAAATCCCATCATGGTGGCAGATTACACACGCCAGTTCCTTGTTGGTGCTTCAAATCTCGCAGCTGCAAAAATCACATAATAACGTGTCAGAGGTCCAGCCCAGTGTGTTTGACCCTTCAAATGTTTTCCACACTCTCGCAAAGAGCCAGCAACAGGAATGCCACTTCACCCCACTGGTGAAAGGAAGGAAGCACAGCTGTAATTACTAACTGAATTAGACTGAATGATTTATCCAATTAAAAACAATTACATGGTTGATTAACAAACCAGAGCCGGAATGAAAGCCTGTGGCTTAATCAAAAATGCTTCACTTTGTCAGAGAGCTTAAGCAATAAAAAGTAAGAAAAATCGTCCAATACAGCGAGGCTCCGACCTAAACGTTTGACCTGTCCTCGAGTACAATGGAGCTTTAATGACCTAATATAATCCCCTTACACAGAGACAACACTCCGGTAAGGTCGCACCATGCTGGGAAAGTTAGAGAAACTTTGTATGTATCGTTTCATGAGGCTGTAAGAAGACTATCAAAGTGCTTATCTCCTACTTTATTCCACCGTGCTCGGCTTCTGAGTGAAAAGAAGCTTTGTAAGTGAAATCCCACTGGAAATGGCAGAGGTTTTTTTTCATTTTCTTTTCCTTTCCTGCCTCAAATCTTGGTAAAAAAAAAAAAAAAAGAATTAAAAAGAATTCAAAGGGAGCAATCCCTCGGTGGTGGGACTGGTTTGTAGGTAAAATTCGCTCTAAAGGCAAATCAAAGTTACAAGCATAATAGTGTCTGTACACAGTGACCCTGGAGATACACTGCTCCCAAATCAGTTTGTAACAGCTTTGGGTAACATTGGGAAGACACAAAATGTTTGTGTCTTGTGCAAGTCAAACACTTTTCCTCAAATTACGACCCCTTGTGGGACAGAAACAACACAGAACTGCAACAGCGTCCATCAATATGTCGTGTGTAAGCCTGGAGTAAGAAGACAACAAAAACATCTTTCTCTAAATGTCTTACAACATTTAACATTTTTCACACAGAACATTTTGATGGTCAAATTATGTCTGCAGTGAACATCTTGATTATCCTAATTATCATCCCATGGATTTATATCATATTAATTTTCTTTTCTTTAGCTCCCACATGCAGACTGCATATGGCTTTTGTCTAATGTGTTTCTTATCCACCTTAACTCTCACTGCTATCTTCATATGGTACCGCATAATGGAAGATTACACTGATATATGGTGCTGGTCTTGGTGTTTTATTAAATATTGGATATCATCCAGTCAGCGTCGTCCACCTGTAATACGATGCAGCTTCCTCCCTGACCACAGCTACAGCAAAACATCTTGGAAAATGTGAAATCAAATATAATTTTCTTTTCTCTTTCTTTTGTTTATTTATTTATTTATTTATTAGTGTTCATTTTAAGCAAGTAATGTATCTCAGGGTAATTCTGAAAGAATATTATTTTGGTCTAAATGTTGTTTTCCATTCTAAAAACATGGTGCTGAAGTAAATACTGATTCCTTAAAATCTGTGGGGGCATGAAAATGTCAAATATAAAGATATTATTAAAGTCCCTATGAAATAAACTCGCATTATTTTACCTCATGGAAAACATATCTTTAAAGGTGACCTCATGCTGCACCAATAGATGTAAATAAAAAAATGATAACCAATGAAATCTTAATTTTTGCAACAATTCACCCACCCTTCACCCATCTTATTAAATAAAACTCTTTCCCTTACTAATGTCCTCTTGGTTCACTCTTTTAAATGATCCCTCCCTGTGTTATGTCCCATTTCAGCATCCCTTTATTACAGAAAATATATAAATCAAGGTGGCAATAGTGCCATTTCACGTTTTTGTTTTTTTTTTTTTAATTTGGAAAAAAATATTGTCTATGAGCAGCTTCAGTCCAAAAATATTGGAATTAGTATTCGGCTTCAAAAACCCATATCAGTCAAACCCTAGCATGCTTCAATTTCATGACATTTTGAGGGTCCATAAGGTTACTACTGAGCTCATTTTCTTAATTTATTCTCAATCAAAAAGCCTCGGATGAAAGAGGAAGTGCAGACTTGTGAATGTCTGCAGAGACTTTTGTTCTTCTCTCTTTCAGACCGAAGTGCTCTAATGTGTTTTGCAGAGAGGAGTTACAGAGAAATCCATGCTGAATTGATTTGGCCGAACTGACACGCTGGGCGGGTTTCTCACCAAACCGCTGGCTTATTCTTTAGGGTGTGTTTATATAGCTTTGCTCTCTGATAGAGGAAAAAAGGAGCTGGCCCAGACTTCCACACTTTTTTTTCAACCTGAGTTAATTGGATGGATGAACTAAATATCTTGTAGCAATCAATGATTATTGATCGATCCCCTGTAATGCTTTTATTTCAGGCATAGCGTGGATGCACATGAAAGTGGCTGGTTGTAAGTAGAAGAACAGAGGAAAAATAGGATATTGAGCCCTATGGACTGGCTATTGTGTCCCACCTTTCTCCTGACCTCTGTGAGTAGTAGAGGTCAGTAGAGTATACATTAAAACATATTTTCATGGCTTTAAAGTAAATTAAAGTAACAGTTCAACCAATATATATATATATATACATACACACACTTACCCCTAGTGCAGTCTATGTATCCAGATAATTTCTGTGTGATTTGGTGAGTCTTCCAGTTTGCCGCAATTTTCTCTGCTTCCATCACCCCAATACAACGAGACTGGAAGGGTGATATTTTATGGAGCGCAAACTGTCAAAAATTTACATACTTGTTGGGGGTGAATAGATATGGTTTTCTGGTGCTCCTCAGCAGGAAATAGTTCCCAATGAAACTCTTCGCCCCTGAGGGCAGTGGATTATTATTGGGTATCTGTGTTATTGTTTTTGGAAAATACTGTTGCTGTTGAGTTTTTCACATGTAAATTTTTGACAGTTTGAGCTCCACAGACAAATACCCTTCCAGCCCCATTGTACTGGGGTGCTGAGAGAAAGGGAAGATTGTGGCAGACTGGAAACCTCACCAAATCACACGGACATTATGTGGACAGATAGACTGTACTAGGGATAAGTGAGAATTTTTTTCCCTCTATTTTGGGTGAACTGTTCCTTTAATTTGCAAGGGTACATTTCTTGTACCTATGTACTACAGTATATACTTTCTACTGTACAATGTGGATCTATATTCTGTGGGGGAAGAATTTTTTCTTGTTACTAAAAAGCCATTTTGTTATAACGGTGCAGCGCCGATCCAGTCTATGCTTACAGCACCAAACGGACTGCAACAATTATATAAAAAGTATGTAAGTTCTGTAATTGAAAGTGCATTATTACACTAACACCGAACCATTCCAAATAGAAGCTGTAGCAACATAAAGCAATCTAAAGGCTGAGATATTAGATTAGCACCATGACTAGAGGACGGTGCATGGTGAAACCACCATGAAATTAGATTTCAGTGGGGCAGGTCCGGTGAAATTGACTGGCTTTTGACACCCAGGTTTGAGTCAGCCTCTCTGTCCCTCTTTTTTTTCTCATCTGCCGTTCACCTTATGGCATGTCATTGCTGTGCAACTTTTGCTCTATGGGCCATTAAATAGCCTTGAAAGGAAACCGGGATCTACTGTTGAAGTCTACATTACACCGCCTGCCGTCTCCTTGTGATGTAATGCTCAGCATATTTTGTCAGGCGACATACTCATTTTGTTAGCTGGGACTTGGTTCACTGACAAACTGCTGCTCTGGCATTTGAGTTAACAGTCATGTAGATATTCATGGCCTACCCTTTGAAGAAGGATCCGCACAAAAATGTCACACATCCACTGTCCCTGATCCTGGAGGCACGTATAATCCTTCACATAAAGGTAGAGCAATTGTTAAAGAAAAATCCAAGCATTTATACTGTCTGCTGTCAAATGATTTGGAAGTGAAAAGTGAAATGTCTGCTCAGCATCCTGGAGAGCGCTTAAGGACAGGAGGCTCTGAAAACATAAAGATTACTTTGAGGAATGAATAGAGGCATCTTCCTGTCTTGTTGTAGGAATTCAGTTCTCGCACTTCAGCCAAGGTGAATGGATTAATTTCCAATAACATCGGTCCTCAGTTGCAGATTACTACGCTCTACTCCACTTTAATTACAATAGGGCGATGTGGTGCAATAGCATGGCACGCCCCAACACCATGGCCCACTCAGAAAATAATGAATACACATGCACACAATAACAGCTTACAATAGTGTTATCTCTTCAGTAAATATACTATAGATGTTCACTGTGAAGGCGAACACAATGTTTATGACTCTAAAAGACAGCGATGGATGACCCTGTTGAGGTTAGAGCAGCGAGTGCAGGGATCCAAGAAATGTTACTCTGAGAAATAATTACACAGTGGAAAAATGAGAAAATAAGAGGAAAGAAGTTTTACTCTTGAGCACTGCAAAAAATGCACTCAACTTCAACAAGTCATTTATTCTTATATTCAGTCTTAAAATCTCATTTTTCTTTAAACAAGTGAAAAAAATCTGCCAGTGGGATGAGATAATCCCACTTGTTTCCAGTGCAGTTTCACTTGTTTCAGGAGTAAATAGGGTGAAACAAGGCAGAACAAGGCAGATCAGCCCACGAGGATCAAAAAAATGACATTTGATTCAATATAATTCTGGAAACGAGTTGATTAGCATTGGAAATAAGTGGGATTATCTCATCCCACTGGCAGATTTTTTTCACCTGGTTTAAGAACACTGAATATGAGACTAAATGAGACTAAATGACTTGTTAAGATGGACATTTTGGGGAGTCAAAATAGATAAATGTGAAATATTGGCATGAAATGTGTTCCTCTT
>OMKZ01001288.1:0-10517 GCA_900302535.1 Neoniphon sammara
GTCCAACACAAATATGGAACAAACACAATAAAAAGAGAACAAACTTTTGACCCAATATAGATCTTTGTCAGGTCAAAATGGGATCAAGACATCAATAAAAAAAGGTATATGGATTAAGTTTTTACTGTTTTCAGCTTTGACTTACTAAACTAGGCCCCTAACCTTGATGTGCATATGACCGTTAATCAATCTCACACGGACACACACACACACACTCATGCACACACAGTGCATGTGTTGAGCTGGTTCAGTCAGCAGGGTGTGCCTTTTCCCTCTCACCAGTTGTAGATGTTCCCGGTGGAACTGATCTCCTATCAGTTGGAGTTTCTGGCCGATGCGGGCCTCCACGCTGCGCGCAACAAGTTGCTCCCGGGGTCGCTGCTCCATCCCGTTTTGCTCCTCTTCCCTTTCTTGCTGCCTCGCCTCCCGGTCCCCGACAAGCTCAAAGTGTGCCGGGAAGTGCAATCGAAAACCTGCGTTGCCTGTTGAGCGTCAAGGCCAATAGTGATTATTCAGTATGAAGCTGCCAGAGTGGTCAGTGTTTGTAAATGCAGAAATAATACCTGAGAGGGCATTCTTTACTGCAATTATAGGTGCAATGATGATGCAACAGGTACAAGGTGCAGCCAAGTACTCTTGAAAGCATCTGGCACCAATCGCATTGCTTGGCTGAAACTACTTGTTGTATAAACCCCACCTTCCCAGCTGTTGTGCTTTTTAATGAAACACCGCGTGTCAGCTGACAGTTTCATGAATCGATCACAATCAACAAACTCATGTTTGAAATGAAGTCATTTCAGTTTGTGCGGCAGATTTGAGGTCAGTCAGTTGCTATGGAGCTTGTTTGGCACTGTGACTTGTATATGGCACTGCTGTAGGTTTACTGCCACTGATAGCCAGTTCTCTCATCTCTGTCTAGTTGGTGCTTACTCAGGTGAGCACTATTGTCACGTCACGTCCTTTGAGTCACAATGCCAGTCTGGCGCCTTTTGAATAGCAAAGCAGCTGGGTACACTCCATGCACACCATAAAAGCCGCTGTGAACACGACTATCAGGCGCCAGGGGTGAGAACAACACGGCTACATTGTTACCCATTTCTCACACTACCTCTCACATTATGGTTTCAGGCTTCTGTTTTATAACACCGGTTATCACACTCAAGGTAATGCTCACTTTCCCGTGTGTACAAAAGATTTAAGCCTCACCGTAGAAGAGTGGTCTGGGCTCCTCTGCGACTCCACAGGGCAGCATGCCGTTGGCCAAAGTGAGGGCAGGGCCGGGTGTCTGTGTGCCCCGGTCTTCGCACTTTATCTCCCTGAATGTGGTGCGCCAGCAGTGTGAGTCTGGCTCAAACACATCATCCTCCTCATCGTCCATGCGGGGGCGTTATAAGACCAGCAGCCTTAGGGGTGAAAGAAGAGAGAGTAAAAGTTTATTATTACTGTTTACTGTATCTAGATGAGCGACTTAATCAGCATTTGTCATCCCTGTTAGTGCACAGCTCAAAGAAGAGATCAAAGTAGAGTTTTCTTCAGTATGGTTAATGATGGTAACCTTGGACAAGTACACTTAATGAGATGACCTTAGCCAGTACATTCCTTAAATGGTAAATCTTCTAAACATTCATTATCATTAAAGACAACCTTTCTGGTTTATAATGAGTGCCCTTGAGTCAATGAAACCACAATGGACAAGATGGGGAGGAGAAAATGAGCAGAAGGTCTGACTCCATTTGCGGCAAAGAGCTCAGTGCTTATTTAGACAAATGGCTCTGCTCATCTCAGTGATGAAACCACACAATTCACTGTGGTTAGGAGACTCAGTCGAGCTAAATTTACCTAAATGGGGGTTTGGCGGACTAGGTTAAGTGAGAGGTAGAGTCTCCCTTCTCTATGCTAGCCAGCCCTGTGGCAGAGAGTCTGGCTTCATTACACTGCCCCGTGACTGGCAACTTATCATACCAACAGAGAGTACATTTTTTTGCAAACCGTAATAGATAACGTTACAGGCATTGCACATCTACATGCCTGAAATTTATATGACAAGAAACTGATGACAGGAATGATGAAAACGCATATTTACAGCTCGCCAAAGCAAGTCTACCACAATGTGGCAAGGCTCGCAGAGAAGCACTTGGGAATCTCTCCAGTGTCAACGATGCACTGCACTCAACCTTGAATCATATAGCCGGTCAAAGAGTTATCAAAATACGGCTGAAATTCAAGTTGCCTCACCAGCTCACCCCCAATTCACCATCGAGTTGTAATGCAGGGTTAGGCTACTACCACACTTCCAAATGAGGGTCCACAGCAAAAGAGTAATGACAGCCTTTGAGGAAAATCCTAAGCCACTCTCCCTAGCCTGGGTCTGTCAGCTTGCCAGCCTCTGAGAAGGAGTTTTCATTTCTTCACCCAACATAAGCAGATTGTCCTGTCTCCAGTGTGCCCAGACCTCACGATATACTGTGTGCGTTCACAATAAACCCTGTGTGTAAAACCACTTAATGCTCTGTTTTGACAAACACAGAGTAAGAACATGGAAGACTCTGAAAAAAAGAGGCACAGCTTCCAGATATCCTGGGTTGCTCTCTGTTACTCTCAGCTGTGTGTTTGTGTCAGAGGCAGTGGCTCCCCCTGCTGCATACAGAGCAATGCTAACAAAAGGCAGGGAGGGAGGGAGGTCGGAGAGGTGGGGGGTTAAGGCAGCTGTATTATTGACACAGTTTTCATCCAACAGCACCAAGAGCCTCACATCACACCATTTCCACCTAATGTAACATATATATGACCTAAAATGACACTTGCTCCCAGCTGCTTCTGGCACTGCCTTTATCTTGGTGGTAATCTTATCTCCGTCTATGCAAGCTCGTTAATTATGCACAATCCTAGCATATGAAAAAAATGCCGAAAGCTTTTTTTACTCTCAAAAAGTCTCAGAAATGCAGCTAGGTATTTAAACCAACAAACTATACCAACAAATGTGGAGTGGAGTAGTATGATTTTTTTATTAATGGCAGCCAAATTAGAATGGAGTGGTTGTCCACAATAATAAACAAACTTAAAACATGACAGAGAGGCACTTGCCGCAAACACCGTGCCTTGCGGTCTGGAGTCCATTCACTGACTGAGCCCAGCTTCAACCGGGAAAGCCGGTAAAATTCAAACCTCTTCTGTAAGCCTATGAATGACGAGCTAAGGCAAACTAAACACAATTTTATCGGATAGCTTCCCTAATTCAGTAGGGAAATATACATTACAGAGGTCGAGGTAAATTTTTAGCAGCTGTATCAAACGACAACTACAGGTTGCTTGTCGTTTCCTAAGGACAGGAGCGCTACTTAACATTACTCGCCCGTGCCGACTAAACTCACTGAACACGGAATAAAAAACTATAACAGTATTTTTTAGCAACTCACCACAAAGTTGGCCCTCGATGTTATGGCTGTCTGTACTCAAAAAAGTTTAACACCGAACTCAAAATCCTGGGAAACCAAGCAAGTTTAGTCCGTTTCACCTCCTCGACAACTTCCATTCTGTGAGACAAATGGCAACAAGCTGGTTTAATTTCGCAGACGTCAGCTCCCACTGACTCCGCCTCGTCTGGGCGTGGTGAGGAGAAAGTAGTAAATAAAGCGCTCTTAAAGACCAGTGGATAAGTGTCGGCGGACTGCATTGTATCTCAGAGCGAGTGGAGCACGCGCCTTTAAGGCTCATTTGAATATGGTTTCAATAACCAATCACCGACTTTGTTTTCATCCCGCCTTCCGAATCGCGTATTCAGACACGTGGACGGGAAATTCCCCGTAGCACGAGACCGCTTTCACGGTAAGCTAAATCTACTACTGTACTGAACTGGCAGGGTTCCTGTGTGTTGCAGCCACCAGGAAGCAAAACTTTCATGATGCATTTAAGGAGAAAAAGTGAAGGAGTTTAAGGTCACGGTCAAAGCTTCAAAGCGTCATTATACAGTAATTAGCCTCTGGCATTTATTAATAGTGGTGAAGTCTCATAATTAATGTAAGTAGAGTGGGAACATTTGTGTCTTTGGCTACAGGCTTACAGCATACAGGCTTACTTCCAGTTCCAGTTTGAGTCTAAAAACCGAATAAAACATAATTGTGTATACAGGCTTACTTCTAGTTCCAGCTTGAATCTAAAAACTGAGTAAAGCATAATTGTAAATGTAGCTTCTTTCATGAGTAAATATTTGGCCAAGTCCAGTACTTTATTATGTGGCCATCTGGAAATATATTTCACTTAAATGCCTTACATCTGCATCATTACCTATAATCAACATCAATGACAACACCTAACTACATCCTCAGTTTAAAAGTTTATTCACTCCTTTGGGAGTCACAAAACTAATAATACATCCTGCCTGACACCACAGCAAGGGTCTTGGGAAAATATCAGCCCAGGCGGCCTTAATGCCGGTGTTTTCCAGAGTTGAATTTGGTATCCCCTGCACTGCTCTTGTTATGGAGGGCAGGGCAGGTGCTGGTTGTTATGATCTGGTCCTGTCCCCTCAGGGGTATCACTGATCAATAAACAGTTGGACAGCTGGAGCTGAGGGCGATCCTCTACATTCAGCGCTGTCACCCTGCCCCCAACTCCTCTCTTCATCTCTCTGTAACCCTGCCCTTCAACTGTGATGTCCCACCACTGAGCTGTGTGGGAAGTTACGGTCCCTGATTCCTCTGTCCACTCTGAATTGGTCAGACCTCTTGGTTTGGACTTTGTCCCATCTGCAGTCTATCCAAGGAGGTGGAGATGCGCTGTAGAAGAGGGGATTGGTTTTCTCCTTCAGTGTGATATTGGAAACTTGATCACGCTTGCATGAGTGACCACTGAAAAAAACAAAGGGTCAGAGAAGTGGAAGCATCGATAGCAGCTTCCTTTTGTGCTCTGGCAAAACAAAGTAGATACCCCCCCCTACACACACACACTTAAGCAATTGTCAGGAAAAGAAAAAGCCCACTACTTACATCTGTAATTAGTAAAGAGTAGAATCCTCTTTGAGACAGGTCATTGTAATAGATAAGGTACACAATGTAATTTGTCCCAATACAGTGTCATATATTTTCAGATGTGGAAAAAAAACCTGAGAGTGCATATACTGAGAGGTGTGCACACATGGTAGAATATCTTGGATGAGAGATCCTTTCACTGGTGCGTATTTAAATGAGAGTGAGGTTTTCAACCTCAGGCCATTTGTCCTGTTGAGCTTAATGTTTTCAGAAAAAATAAAAACCTTGAGAACCAAATTAAACACCTAAGTATGCAATATTGATGATAGTACACATATCTTAAGAAAACAAACCCAGGCTATTCATTAACATGCATTAGCCTGTGATGTATCAGGGTTGGAAATTAGCTGCAGAAATCACTCAAGCCATTAGGCAGCTCTCAGAGAGGCACCAAGACAGGCCACTAGCTTAAATAATGAATATGTATAAATTCACAGCAACCCTCCCCACTATCTGGGAACATAAATTTTGCATTCAACACACCATTGACTCACCTAATTAAGCCTAAGTCTATCCGCATGTGGAAACCGTCATTGACTTTTGGAGGGCGAGTGATCATAAACAAGTTCCCATAGACGCCTGAGAACCCTGGGAGAGCCGAGGCAGGCATCAGTTTATGTTGCATCAGAAAGCTGTTTCTGAAGGGCTGAGAGCGATGCACGCGCGCCCACACACACACTCACACAACACGTGCACGCACATGCACATACACATGCACATGCACGCACAAACACACATGGCTGCACAATCACATGCCCCACTTCCTCAGTAACCTCAAAGCCCATCCTCCCTCTTGATATCTCATTCTCTCCCTTACGCGCATACATGCATGTACACACACACACACACACATACACAAGCAAGCACTATTTCCCACCAAAACATTCTCAGCATGTGAATCCTGCCTGGAAACTGGAAAGGGGGGATTGCATGTGCTCCAATTGGACGTGTTCCATGGCAACGGCGTCCTGACTTGCTGGCCAGTCAGATGAGCTATGAGCGGCACACTGACCCAATGGCAGAGATCATACTGGAGCAGCCCCAGTGACCTGGTAACAAAAGGGGGCTTGCTTCCCAGCTCGCTTTGGTGGTGCTCATGTCATCTTGACTTATGTGAAGGGCTCAGTCAAGCCCCCAAGAGACACTCAATAACCTCCTTGCCACTTTCCGAACCATTTCGCTATCCGTTTCTTGCATCAATTCATGCAGCATCTAGGCATTTTCCCTTGATATTCCAACCCATCAAAACAGTTCATATTAGTGTCACCAGGGTGACATGGTCAAGCAAACAGAGTGCCAACAAAATTATCTGATGGTCAGAGGATCAGTGGAGGATGGGAGATGACAGCATCTGAAGCCAGTGGGACTGTTGTGTGTGTGTACATGCACATAACGCGTTCATTCGTGCAAGCCTCTGTGTAAGCCTCCTGCAGGATTAGCCTTGGGTTTGTTATGATGTCGTCAAAGAGATCCGTTGTTTTTGTTAAGCGATATGACCTGGAGACATTTATGCAATAATCGAGGGTTTCCTTTCCTCCTAAATATCTGCTTTATGTGCAATTTGAAATGTATCTGTGTAGATAGCTAGACTGATTGATGAGGCAAAAAATATATCTATGTATTTGTTATAGCTGTGAAAACAGCACAAGATAGAAGGGGTCTTTAACAACTTTTATCAGGTGAAACAAAGGACAGTTCAAGCAAATCTTATGAGTGTGTACATCAAAACTGTGGAACAAATGTTTTGAATTGTACACACATACTGTAAAATTAATTTGAGAATACTTTGTTATGGTGTGATGATTCCACATCTTTGTTGCTGATTTTGCATCAGTTACCTTTAGTCACTTGGTCAAAGTGGACAGCTGGAGAAAGAGAAGACAGATGGAAAAACTTTGTCTGTCTGTCTATTTTTCTATCTGTCAGTCTGCAAATCCCCACAGGTCCTCTCAGGTGAAGACAGAGTGAATAATGTAGCAGGCGTGGGGAGGTGCAGTGGGGTAACTTTGTGTCTGACCCCAGCCTCTCTCAGAAATGGTGAAGGTGAGGAGGACACCCTGGTTATTAAGCAATGACACCTGATCTGAGTCCAGTAACTGAGAGCACAGACACAAATGGCCACCTTTTCACTCCTGTCTGGTAATCATACATCCCTGTCTGGCAAAGCCTCACACTCTTCTAAAATGCCTCTCTATTACACAAGGCCCTCCTTCTATTGCCAGAGTAACTGTTCTGAGTTTGAACTCTGCACCATAAAGGTTTATTATTAGAGGGGATTGTCTCATACATAAAAAAACACATTATTTCAAGGTGGACTGAGACAGAAACAGCTAAATATTTTTCTTTATTAAGGCTGACTTTAACTACCTGCATGCATTGTATTTTGGATTATTTTAGCCCATGATTCATCACATCAGAGTAACTTATTGAAACGTTCAAATCTGAATGATGACTGAAGGCACCATGACAGACATTTCTTATAAAACATTTCTTAATACAAATGTCAGCCTGCCTAAACCACAATTCTGTTGTATTAATCCTGTCTTGACACTGAATCTAATATTAACAGTCCTGCTGCACAGAAACCCAATTAGGGACTTATTTGGTTTTCTAAGGAATTCACCATTGTTTGATTATTTGATTGTTTTAATTTGAAACCTTGGCTGACCCCTGCAGTGACAGTAGGGCTGTTGATTTTCCGATGAACCGCAATCTTCATTTGAATGATCTAATATCGATTCTTAAAACACAGAGATTGATCTTTTCATCTTTTGTCAGTAGATGTGTGAGGAGTTTTGCTAAATGGTATTTGTAGCACGCCTCCTGTCCTGCAGATGTCATTTGCTGTCATTTGTTTCACTTACGGAAGCCGCAGTAGACCAAATTACAGGTTTTCAACAAATGATCAAACAAAAGCGAAGCTGGCACTGTCAAGCCTAAAGGCAAATGACTTGATTCATTTTGGATTTAAAAATGATGACAAAAAAGAGTTAGACAAAAGCTGCAAAATTTGTAACTTAAATATTCTTTACCAAATAAATATGGAATCGAAACTGATATACAGTTGAATCAGGACCCTGTGAATCAGAATAAAATTGAATCGAGAAACAAGTGGCAATACCTGGTCATAAATTACAGTAACCACAGCGAGACATTCACCATGTCGGCACATGCCCATAGTCTTAGCTGTTTATTTCATGCTTCCACCCATTCCAGCAAATGGAGGCTCTTGTATGCGGGCTAAAAGGTAAAATTGAAAGTAGAAAATACCGAGGCATGTCTACATACACTGACCCACTGCTGACCCAACCACCGTTTGAACTTCACTGCAGGCAATTGCTGCCCTCATGTAGCGTAGCTCATGCTATAGCTGAGGCTGATTCAAGTCCAGCAGTTGTCAGACTCCAGGTGATGCTTTCATGTAAAGCGAAAAGAATCAATTGTAACACGAAAGCTCTCTTCCCAATGGTTCACCGAGGTTTCTCCTGATATTTTGCCCATCGGCTTTTTATGAGGGAGGAGACGGAGAGAAAACTTTAGGCATCGCTTAATGAGACTGACTGGAGTGTCAAGCTGTTTTGCTCACCCCCATGAGAATGTAAAATTGCCTGTGTGTGGCAATGTCAGTAACACGCATTAACGAGCACCCATGCACACACACACACACACGCAGTGGAGCATATTGAATAACTGTGTGGGAGAGCTGACCAGTTATCCGTTCTTCACATGGGCCCCCTATTTAATCTGCTCCACACATTAAAGTCACGGCACCTCAAAGCAGGCATGTCCTAACAGCTGTAGACATGACGATCCCTCTCTCTGAAGTGAGGCAGCTCAGCGGTGTCCGCGGCCGCGCAACAGACAGGCTGAGGATGAAGACCTGGAGACCACTCGCCATGAATGAGTCAATCTCGCACCGGGGTTATGACAACACAAAGAGCCCTCAAAACCCGACGCGGCCCTTCCAGCGTGCACAAAGGGCTTTTCTCCACCATTAAAGGCGTCACACTGGTCCTTCAAAGCTTTGAAATGCTGATATTGTTTTCTACAGGGTTTTCGTCATGCTTTCAACATGAGATCCCCAGAGGTGTTAATGGAAATGAGATCAAATAAATGTAACAACAGGCTTAATATTTAATCATTGTTGATCATTAAACAGCAATTTAGATGTAGTCAATTGCAGTCAGCGCCGCAGCTTCATAACAATATAGACGCTCCGCAGTTGTATCAGGGTTTATTTATTTGGGACTTAATTAACTGTGGATGGCTTAAAGGCGGCCTGCTGCGTGGAGGTCCAGCTAAGAGGCCTGCCAGCACCATGTGGAAAAGCAACATTAATGGCATCTATCATCAGCTACTAATTATGCTGCCTGTGGGCCCGGCTGGATCTGGTTTCAGCTTTGGGCTCCAGCCACCAAACACTTAGCATTCATATTTAATCACACCTCATTATCCACCAACAATGTAGGAAGGAGACAGAGACCTTACCTGATATGCCAGACAGACATGGTCAACACACAAACAGAAAAGAAAATCTCCTTTGCACACACACAAACCGGCACCTGCAAACACAAATAGCAGCAACAGATAAACCTACCCTCCGAGAGGCAGTGGAAAGAGGTTTCAAAAGTCGTGCTTGAAGTGACTCAACCCCTTTGATGTGAAGAAGTGCCCCAATTTTTGTGCTTTCTCAGCAAGTTGGGCCTTTCATGCTAGATCCTTTAGTTTGAGTTTTTCTGGTTCAAAGAGCAGCAAAAGCAAAGGGAGGCTAATCCTTTATCCACACAACAAATGCAGGTTTGTTGCTGGGTTATCAGCTTAGAGTCATCATGATGTCACACTCCTGAAGTGTAAGTAGTCTGATGTTGGACATCAAATATGACTTTAGTCTGCTCGGGCCACCTGCCCTTGTTATTGTCAAGCTGCAGTAACAGAACATACTGAGTCATTCACTTCTCTTATCATGCAGTTGAGACAGTCTCATGATAACCAGCGTCAGTTCTTTTCCTTTGATTAGGTTCTGCGTGCGTTTTATTTTATTTGTTCGAGTAAAGGTCGTGAGTTTAGCACGAGGGCCAACAGGAGAGCGCCAGTACTCTGCCAGAACTGCTCTGATGTGCTTCAGCAAGTCCTTTCAAGACCCGGTCCAAGCAATTTGTACTTACACCAGCACGGATAATTATCCAGCGCTTGTTCGTCCAGTTCTAGGACTGTAGCCAGCTGAAACCTGAGATACTCCTGAAAGATGCAGGAGCTATTAAACAAAAAAAGACTGCAATATCGCCTTTCTTCAAGCTGCGAATCAACACATCACGTAAAACCAATCCCTCTGAACTGATTTCTCCCTTTGTGCTTTTATGAATCTGGGAATGCAAAGCGAACTTTGACACTAATTATTGCAAACTCAGACAAACAGCAGGACTCAAACTGTAAAATTCCTCTTCATCAATTTGGTATTTACAGTACCTTTTGGGGGGGGGGGGTTATCGA
>OMKZ01001288.1:23055-35106 GCA_900302535.1 Neoniphon sammara
ACACAAACACACACACTCAAACACACACACACACACACACACACACACACACACATACACAATCTCTGATATGCAACATTCCAGCATACAGCCAAGCTTCTCCTCCTTTCCCTCACACCCTCCATCAAAAACTCTTAAGACTCCCATACACTTTAATTGACTACAAGCTCCATCTACAATACCAAGACAGTAAGAAAACATCAGAGGGAAGAGACTGTCAAATAGGTATGGATTTGAGGCTGTGTTGCATGGAGGATGAGGTCATCAAGCTGATGCATAGCTGCTCTGCCTCACTGTCACTTTCCTAATTGGACTGGCAGACTGGGTCATATCTATCTGGAGTTAAGAACTTAATCTCCTCAACAGAATTGATGAAGACAACATTTTATACCATGTGGACATAAATACTGACACATGTATCCATATGTTTGTGGGATGACCAAGACTTAGTTGCAGGGTAATAACATGTAGGTGGTTGCCAGGGTTTACCAAGCGGTTGTTAAGGTGTACTATGTCCTTGTTAGGGTGTTTCTAGATGGTGGCTAAGGTGTTACAAGTAGTTGCTATGGTGTTTCTAGGTGGTTGCTAGGGGTTTTCTGTGTGGTTGCTGGGATATTTGTTCGTGTTTGCTAAGTTTGCTTGGGTCATTACAGGTGGTTGCTAGTGTTTATCAGGGGGTTGCAAGGGTATACTAGGTGGTTGCTATGGTGTACTCACAGGTTGTCAGGGTGTTTCTAGGTAGTTGCTATGGTTTTCTAAGGTGGTTGAGCTACCCAAGTTTACCAGATTGCTGGTGACAGCGGCTCACTATGTGGGCTATGTTTATTCTCTTACCACCTTTCACCTCTAAGAAGTTCATGCGCAGGGCACAGTGATAGGGATGCAGCTGCGTGGTAGGGTTGGGTAATAGGAGGGGTGTGGTTGTGGTACACTTTGTTCTGCCATGGAACGTCAGCACTGCTATCAGTTGTCTGCCTGGTAAGCTTTATGGCTAGCCCCCGACTGGCATGATGAAATCACAGCAGCTGTTGTTTTCACTGGTGTGGCCAAACAGCCGACTGAATTCACCAGGGAAGTGCCACAATGGATGCTGACCACACGGCTGAACCATGCTCCTCCACTCCACGGGGCGGGAAACAGAGTGCCACGGCAGGAGGGCAAAGGCTCCATTAAGGGCCATCAAATATTCATCTGCCATACGGCACTGAGCCTGATGTGGCTCTATACCCTCAGCATTGTGCCTCAAACTGCTGCTCAAGACAACAACATAGGAGCCTGCCGTGCAGGCTCCTATGTAGAGCTAAAAAAAAGCAATGATTTAATCATCTTTGCCCTGATTGTAAATCACCAGGCAATACTGATTTTATTTATTGATGAATACTGGCAGACCTGACATCTGTATCTACAAGACATAAATCATTTAACACAGAGACTATGGGCATCACTAACTGAACCGTTTGCACAATGCATTCAGATGACCAACTGGGTGCATGGCCCTTCAATAAAGGGGCAGTTTGCTTTCTTGGCCTGCCTACATTATGCAGTGTTAACAACAAGCTAATGGCCACATGCCCATTAATGAAGAAAAGAATGACATCACCAGGCTGACCACATGGATCAATATGTTGAGTTAACTCCAAACTGTCAATAAAAACTCCATCAATGAATCTGACCAAGGCCTATCCAGACTATGATCAGGTCTCAAATGTGTTTAGTGCTGCTGGTGGGCCAGTAATTGCCTTAGTGGGCTATCAGGCTGGCTGTAATGTCATTTGCAACATGTTAACAACTGAGCTGTTTCTCTGGAGCCTCTGAATGCTATATTTGTCAATTTATGGTCAGATGCACTACTGTTTATCTGCAGTGCTGTTTGACTTAGCGAGATGTTCAGGTCTTTCATTCTTTTCGTTGATTTATTTATGCTGCATTTATTGCATATTGCCCAAATGTTGGCATAAAGTTGAATGCATTGTTTAAAGGCCAATTTTTGCAACCTCCGATTACCACAATAAGTAAGGGCTGTGATGGTTAAAATTGTGTGAAATTGTGTTGAATTGACATTGTATAGCCTACATAATGAATTTCTCAAGTTTTCACCAGGGGGCAGGCTCAGCACATTTTTAGCCATCCACCTCTCATTCACTTCCCCTTGGCCAGTCTGCTGAGGTAATTTACATTGTGACTTAAGTACACAAGGGGAGTATTGATACTGTGGAAGGCTGGGATGTACACACCGTCTGTATGAAACCTTAGCTGTAACTCCACCAGTGCACTGAAAAGCCCTCAACCACAGGGCTCTCACTTAATATCAGCACATGATGGACATTGACCCTAAGTATACATATACATATTTCCACTTAAATGTGCTTAGTTTTTACAGTGTTTCATAAAACTTAAGGTACAGAATGAGAGAGGGTGTTGAAATCCAAACACAACTGGCAGCCAGCAGACCGTACACTTTCCTGACTTGGCCTTCGTCACTGTGGCAGAAAATAATTTGTTTTTTCAATTTGCATTGCAAGCCTACGACTGTAAAAGCGTGCTGTGTTGTGGACAGCCATAATTACATACCTTTTGCATAGTTCTTCATGTGAATATCATCTGTCATGAACATGGAATGAAAAATAGATGAGGTGCGCTTTCTAAAAGAAAATGTGTACTGAGCCCACTGATGTTGAATGTTAGACAGCATTGCTCTAATAAACAAGTGAACGTGTGCAGCACTGAGTAATGAATTACTGGAGAAAACAAGAAAGAACGAAAGCATTTTTAGATGGGATTACATGGGTGGAATAAAAAGCACAGTAACTGAGTATGCATCCAATTACAATATAACTTCATATTCAAAGTTCCTTTGTTTTCCAAGTTAAGTTTAAATGTACTTATATAGGTACTGTCTTTTGGATTGTTTATGTCTGACTGCATGACAGTTTTCTGGAAGTGAGATAGTAACGATAACCTCCAAATGACTCCAAGTCTTCTTTTTGTTATTGTTTCTAAAAGTTCAACTGTTGGAAGTATAAACAGGCAAAAAGAAAGTGTGGGACAAAATAAGTTGAAAGGAAGTTTTAGTGTAGAATATACAGGAAGTGTAGGTTCACAATCTAGTGGGATACCCAGCTTTCTGGTTATCAGCACAAATTGCCTAATTGACGTATTGACGAATTGTGTCACTAGAAAAGTACTAACAAAGAGTTTCTCAATAGCACAGTAATGAAGTCACAGAAGTGTAGAAGTACCCTACAGAATTTTAGTGTCTGGGTTAGGGTTTGTCTCAGGGTTATGGTGAGGGTTAGGGTAGCATAGTCGGAAGCAAATAGGCAAATGACACTGTGTTGAACATCCACCCCTTTGTTTTTGTTTTTTTTGTTTGTTTGTTTTTTTAGTTTCAGCAGTGGATGACTCAAATAAAGTGATGCAGAGCATGGGATCAAAATGCCCCACACTGCTGCTCACCTGAAAAAAAGTTCATCTAAAATAATGAATAACAAATGTGAAGTATCTTAAAGAGTACTGTGGGGAAAAATCAGAATAGAATATAAGAGGCAGTAATTTGAACCTAACACCTAAAGTGTGTTGCTTTATGAGCACATGAATGAATGTCATTTTCATTATGTCAAAAAAAAAATCATGCATTTGCCAGATAGCTTTTAATTCATCCTGGCATGTGAAAAAACTGACATCAGCAAAACAAAATTAAAGGAGAGAACATAATGACAACAATTACTTCTGTTTCTCAATTGCTTTTATTAACTTTTCACCTAGCATAATATATAAGAAAACTAAATATTCTGCAGCACTTTGCAAGGGAATGGCTTCATTGTTTGACATCCTTCTGACAAAAATAGTATAGTTTTTAATAAGTATAAGTTTTACTCATATGCAAAGAAAGGCATGAATGTGTAAGATCATTTCAGCAGTTGAAGTGAAACATTGTGGGCAGATGACAGTGTTGCCTGGCGACTCGCTGACAGTTTGCTGACGCATCCTGACACACACAACAGTACTGTGAGAGGCTGGACATGTTTTATTTGCAAGGAAAATCACGCAAGATAATACATCAAAGCTAATATTGTACGGGAACACTTGTTTACTGCAGAGGGAGTGCGGGGACTGCTGTGGAGAGCAACCATGCATCGAATCTCCTCACTCAGGTAAGAATCACTGTAAGATCCTTGCCTTGACCTAAAATAAATTATACCTTCAGTTTATAGTGATGTAATTTAGTCCCCTAACCCTGAGCATGCTGCCTTGTATCCTTAGATTCCTCTTACCAATGCATGAAAAGCGTTACTGGACATTTACTCTGACCATAGCAGTTCTGCTGTATGGTTCTGCCCTCAGTGACTTCTATCAAAGCTTCTGTAAGTTTAACAAAAGATAACTCATAAGCAACATTATGTCTTTTTTTTTTTTTTTTTTTTTTTTTGTGGAATATGTCAACATTTTACTGACACGCCTTGATTTCATCAGGTTTATCATCACAGTTGTTTTAAACAATTCTCATACTGACTTCATTTTCATAAAACCGGATTTATTTCATAACAAGTTGTCATTTTGTAAATTCTTACAGGCATAATGGCAAACAATAGTACCGAGTGTGACTCAAAACTGCTACTCCATGTCATTTACACTTCAGATCAGTGTAATTCAAGCTGCTCACTTTGCTCAAGTAAGCTTGATAATACCATCAAGAGACTGAATATACTCCTTAAATGAAAATATACAGTATGAGATTCTTGTCTTGGTCATTTGATTAATGTGTTTATGGTTTTAGATTGCACACAAGAATCCTGCAAGGGACCGGAAATAAAGAAAAATGGAATGGATAAATACAACCTAATTCTAAATACAGACACTTTGGACAAACAAGACATCATACTCATGTTTTCTAAGGACCAAAATTTGCCTTGTTTTCCATCTGAGGTCTACAACGAAGCTGACACAGGTATGGCCGACAAACCGCGTAACATGCCACTCCTTTATTCAGCACAGCTAGGCTGAGTTAGAACTGAGCCCTCTTTTGCCAGAATTGCCTATGGGAAATATCAATGTTGGAAAGTCAAACACATTTGGGATTGAATCAGAGTTAATGAGTATATTGTACTGTTGGTCCCTTCATAACCACCCTGGAACAGTTTGAGTGATTTTGAAGTGGTCTGTGCCAAAAATAAATAAATAAATAACTTGAGTAATATTGTCAATGTGATCCAATGCAACTCCTTCTATCCATAATTAAATTTTCTTATTTATGCCACAGTAAAAAAAAGAAAAAAAGAAAAAAACGACGATACAGTCATAATATAGTTCCCAGAATTCCTGTCAGTACCTCAGGTAGCATTGGCACAGGAGCGGAGTTCACATGTTGAGCACAAAAGCTGTCAGAGAGTGCCCTCTATTGATAAAAGTTTTTATCTCCTTTACTGTGACATAAACTCTCAGTCTTCCGCTGGATTGAATGTGGCAGAGCATTTAATTTAATCATTTCCCTGCCATTGTCTTTCAGAAATCCTTTTAAACCTCGACAACTGCACAAAACAGGGTAAAATCACAAAACTACCCACAGCACTAATCTTGCATGTCAGCAGCACACATTTAACAAAGCCAGTGGTGCTTTGTTTTGCCCAGATGCATGTCTAATTGTGTATTTATTTTATATTTTTAAGGTGTGGATCATTTTAACATAACCAAAAACAACACACTTTGTGGGAAAAATTCAACTGATGATGACAGCATTTGCCAAGGTATTTTCATTGACTATTAGGTCTGATCATCAATAAATCAAAAAATCATGGCTATGAAATTAAAATATTTCTGTGTGTGTGTGTGTGTGTGTGTGTATTTACAGGTACATGGCAAGGAAAATACATTCTTACTGTTTCCTCTAGTAAGCAGGAAAGTTGTGTGTTTTGTAATTCACCAACATCAGCACCACCACTGACATCAGCACCACCACCGAACAATATTGTTATTCCCACTTTGCCAAGTGACAATGGGACCATCAATGCAGAAAAGGCAGCGTAAGTATCTCAGTAATAATATCTAATCACAGCAATACACATGGAAATCACAGGTATTGACAAGTACACTTTGATGTGGTGTAGACTGGTATAGACTGGAATAGACTTGATGAAGTATTACAGCTCATTACCAGTTATTTATGAATATTTATGAGCAAATTTTCTTATGTTTTTTCATTACAGACAGCTCATGGAAAATCTCTCTTCCTTTCTGGAACAGCTGGGCAATGCCAGCACAGGAATCATCTCAATGGGCAATATTAAAGGAGTGCTCCACAAACTCCCTGCCAAAAATCAAAAGAAGATCATTGTTGGCTTTTCACAGAGCGGTGACATTAATGTATGTTGTTTGGCATGAGAGCTGCATGGTGTGCACACGCTAAACTATTTGAGATATAATGTATATAGATTATATAGACAGAGATGTAATACATATTATTAAATAAGTCTCTGTGATGCTTTTTATTTGTAGATTGTTCCGACTGATTTGAATTCAGCCATGTCCCGATCTGTGCAAATTTCAAAAGAGGCCAGTGCCATGGCAGTGAAGAGAAACGGCTCATTTGCTGGAGTTCTTCTTTTTTCAGACATATCAAAGGTACAGCTTGTTATGTTTATTACATAAAGGTGAAATTAAACATGGTATTAAAATAACTGCATTATAAATATGACAATTAGATAACTGCATAGACTGTTCAACTGTTTTATTTTCTTGCGCCTGTCTTGATTGTACAATTCACTCTTGACAGGATGAGAAGAACAGCGTCCTTCTCAACAACAGCGTAGTGGGAATTGAAATGGGAGCCCCCATATATAATCTCTCAGAAACTATAGACATTCATTACAGCAATGTGGACAAGGTAACAGAGGTGCCTTAACAGATGATGGTAATTTTTTAATTGGTGACAGAAAGAGTGAGTATGACCATTTTATTTTCATTCGACTACAGAACGGAGGCAACGTCTCTTGCAATTCCTGGAATGGTCAAGGTAGTGTACCACACATTCTTCTAGTACTCTAAAGTGTTTTTTGTTTTGGCCTTTACTGCTCTAACCAGTTAAAGGGGACTACACATGAAAATGAGCTCTGCAGCTATCTGAAACAACAGTGTTGTATCATATAGTCGCATAATAACCTGAACAAAACTAAATGTGCGACAGCAAGACTCAGCAAGTCTGACCATCCACAGCCACTCATGTGAAAAAGCACTTTTAAAGTAGCTTCTTCTGCCTTTACAGGAAAAATCCCGGAATGGACCACAGAGGGCTGCCGGACCGTAGAGGCCAACAACAGCATCATATGCCAGTGCACTCATCTATCATTTTTTGCTGTGCTGTTGGTGAGCCTGTCACAAAATAGTTGCCTTGACAATTATCTTAGTGTGTCACTTGTTTTGTCAGTATATGATCTATATTTGCAGTTTGGCTCTAAGGTTGAATGAAACATCAATTTCATCATAGCCATCACTAATGTTTCACCTCCTTAATGACACATTTTCTCCTTTTGCATAATAGTCACCTCCACCTGCAAACATTAGTGCTTCCGATGTGAGATCTCTGACCTACATCACGTCTATCGGCTGTTCGCTGTCTATCTTTTTCCTGGCAGTGGCTCTCTTCATGCATTGTGTCATGAGGTATTGAATCACAGGGATGCAACACCTACTGCATGAATGTGTGGATTTGATTACATCTTAATAAACAAATATATTCCACAGGAAAGGGAAACCAAGCCAAGCGACCAAGATCCTGATGCACCTCTTCATCGCCATGTTCTTCCTTAACTTGACCTTCCTGATCAATGAGTCCATTGCGAACTTAGGGAACGTTGGTCTGTGCGTCTTCATTGCAGCACTTATGCACTACACTATGCTGGCTACGTTTAGCTGGTTTTTCGCACAGGCTCTCCATTTGTACCTTCAACTGAGAAAGGTCCCCGCTGACATCAAACATTACATAGTGAAAATTTGCGTCATTGGATGGGGTAAGAGAACACTGAGATGGTTGTCCAAGATGCCCGTGTTTCATGTACTTATGTGCAAACTGCATAAGGAATAACAATCAGGCAATATGTACAATTATTTTTTTTTTTGTTGCTTTTCTTTAGTCACACCAGCTCTAGTGGTAATTGCTGTTGGTGCTGCAGGAAAGTATGATTATATAGTCATAAACACAGATAATGGGAATTCGGTGAAAATGTAAGTAATTCCGCATGACCATAAGAATTTCTTCTCATACATTTTTTATTTTCAGAAACACATCCACGTCATTAAATGGATTTTTCCTCATGATTTCCAGGTGCTGGATCTCTGATGTCAATGTCCACCAGGGGGTGAACATTGGGTATTATGGTGTAGTTTTCGTCTTCACTTTTACTGTGTTCATTATGGTCGTACGGCACATTCTTCTCCTGAAGCCTGCAGCAGCGAAGTCCCAGGAGAGCACCTCTGCCAAGACAAACACCTTCTCCATTCTGGGCCTGGTCCTCTTGCTGGGCATCACCTGGGCCTTTGCCTTTTTCAGTCACGGGCCTCTGGTCATCCCCTCCTACTACATCTTCTCCATCCTCAACTCCTTTCAAGGTAGACTCCCAACTTGGTACATGGCAGCCCTTTGCCCAGCCTCTACAACTTACTTTTCATTGAGTAAAATCTTCCACTAATGGCATGCCATCACATAGGAAAAAAAAATCCCAAACAAAATATGTCAAGTTGATTGTGTTCCAGGTAATGTCTAGGGACTAGCCATGTTTGTGACTCAGCTGCTGTTTTCCAGGGTTCTTCCTGTTCATCTACTATTACAACTCCAACAAGACTTCTGAAAAGGCCAAAGGCTCCGCAGTCAGCAGTTCAAGCAGTACGGCCACTTCCAACACCACCGTCGTCTCTCCTTATGCTCCGCAACAGTAAACTGACTATGTACAGAGTGACAGCTATTTAGAGGTGGAAAATAATATATTTACTTAGGCCTAGGACAACTTTGGGATAGACTTCTTGCACATTTATCTTGTATTTCCATTTTGTGAAACTTTATACTTTTAGCACAGTCCATTTATCTAATTGCTGTAATCACTAGTTACTATGCAAAATATAATATACATGTCAAATATAATATGATAAGTTGATATTACAAATTAAGTTAAGATACTTACTGCAGGTTAACGCATCAATATATATATATATATATTTTGAAAATCATTCTTGACAATGACTACTTACTTTTCATACTCAAGTACAATTTATTGCTAATACATATATTTAACAATGCAGGACTTTTAAGTGGAGTATTTTTGCATTATAGGACTGATAGTTTTACTTAAGTATAGGATATGAGGACTTTTCACACTATTGCTATTTAGACTTAATAAGACGTATATAAATTTCATGTAGTCAAAATGCATACCTCAAATTAGTTTGACACAAGGGGGCAGCATTGTTTTTCATATGGTGAAGTGGATCCTCTATGGTGTGATGAGCAGCTAAGCTCTTACAAAACTACAAGAGCTTTCTTACTTGCTCTCTCCCTGACAAAGTGACTGTGTTCCTGCGTTGTGAATGAGCGCCCTGATGTGAAGTGGTCTATTTGGTTTACCCTTAATGAAAAAAATGCCCACATGAGTGGAACGCTGACAGAGGGATGGAGTATCCTCCTGGGAGTCATTTGTGCTGATGACTCTCATCTCTGCTGTTTCAGCCAGCAGAGGCCCCCTCTTACTCACTGTGTAAAACTTGTGGAGAATGTTGTGATTCACTCCGACTGCATTACAGTCCCCTTAAATCAGGGCTTCAATCATACGTTAAAATACAGAGTGTAAATGTTTATGAAGAAAAACATTGCCCTTGGATGTGGTTGTCATGTGTACCGAAGATAGCACAAGGATAAGTAAGCAGCAAAAGGAAGGTGAAAGGGAGCCTTGTCTCTCACACAGTGTTGGGGGCCGAGCTAGCTAGCTAGCGCTTTGCGTGCCTGCAGATAATTACCTTGTGCCTACAGAGAGCAGTATCCACTGAGCAGGGAGCCTTAAACAGGCTAACAAGAAATGAGCTCATGGCTACCTATAGTGATAAGAAGCTGGAGGGCATGCTTCTATGTTGAAACCTTTCTCCAAAATATGATTGTATTTTACTGCACATTTACAGCATTTTAAAGTAACCTCAGACTAGCATAGCAAATTACATTAAAATAACGACAAAGAGTTGTTGGCAGTTGTGTATTTTTTTGTCTTTTTGTCCATTCATTCACATTTGTTTCTTTGCAGCAGATATAATTAAGACCTGATGTGTTTTAACAATATTCACTATATGTTTTTGGCTGAGATAAATTCCCCCCTTTTCCTTTATTGCATCTTTATCACTGTGCAAGCCTTAACATAAAATCTCTTCTCACTGATGCAGTTATTTGCCATCTTATTTTCTTGGCAAGGTTTCATTTTGATGAAATTTGCTGAGCATTGTTCCAGGAATCAGCGGCTCAGGACAAAGCAGGCGGGACCCCCAGACAGTTGTGCAACTATTTCTGTGAATCAAACTGACATTTGATGTGGCATACTGAATCAGATCAGGAAATAGTTGGGAGAGAGCTGTCTGCGGAAATGCCTGTTGTTGTGCAATCAAATAATTTTAAGTTACAGTATCTTTGGTGGAAGCAGCCACCAGAATACAGTCTTTCCTTATGCAGAGCTCTAAGTCGGACTGTGAGATTGCTGAATGACATCCAGAGAGCAAAGCCTGTTTATTTATCTATGACTGATTAATCTTCTAAATGACCACAGCGTGCCAGCCAAAAACTAGGGTAATTACTGCCATACACATCTGATTTGTATTGCCCCAAAAAGGCCTTTCATGCAGAGCACAGCAGGCTTCTATGGTGTACCTGCGTGTGTCTGCAAGTGAGGACTCACCAGGCGAACCACACCACAGCTTTCATCTGTGGACTGAGGTTGCTGTGCTTGCTGCAAGTGCAAATTTCAGTTTCGTGCAAATGAGGAGGAACCGAACTGCAGACAAGATGGACACATTTCAAGAGCTTCAGACTTGTCAGGCCAATGCATGGATTGCTGCGGCTTTTTTTCCCCCTTGGTTGGTTAGTGTTGCATTTTCAAAAAGTCCTGACAAACGAGTTCCATAAACAAGTTCTATAATTTTACCACAAATAGATTGTGACTTGAATTATACTTTCACAGCTTTTTAGAAACCATAAATTTAGACTTAACAAGATATATGTACGAGACTGAACACTATGCATTCTGGATCCTCATGTTAAGACCACTGGTCAGATTCTGTGTGATAGGTATCAATCACAGTGATTTCAAAATGAGACGAGTGAAGGAATGTTGATATTTTCAAGCCCTTCCATAAAACTGCTTGTTAGTGGAGTGAAAATATGACCATCAAAATAAAACTTATAGCTGTGTTTCCTTTAGTGGAGGGAAATTGAGGAAATGCTCTTAATTGTTCTCAATCTGCTAAGACTTGGAAGCCAAATGTACAGCAGTGGCTTGGATAAGCACCAATACATTGACGTCTATCTGCAGACTTCTCAGACAGCCCACTGACACAAAGTACTTTCTCAATAAATACTGAAAAATGATGCAGGAAAACGAAGCTGCTGGGGCAGAAAACATCATTTGTGGATTGTAATGCTTCATTGTGCTTCTGTAGATGAGAAGATGATGAATTCAGCCTCAGAGCAAGTGGTTTGTTCGTCTTTGGTATAAAATCGTCCACAATTTGATCTTTATTTCTTTTTTATCCGATAGTAGAAGACTCTTTTGTAGCACAGATGTAACACTATCCCACTAATCACTCTGTTTCCAGTCAGAGCCAAGTGTATGAATAGGGTCAGTTTTATGATGGACATATTTCAGGTGAAGGAAAAGAGGCCTCGGCTTTGCAGGTATTTTATGTAATAGAGTCTGGGCTGAATCCTGCCTTTTAAAAGCCAAATTGCCTATCTCAAATGACCTGTAAAGCATGAGGTCCTGTTCTTGGAACCTTATGTGTCTGGAGGAAATATGATTAGCCTAATAGAAT
>OMKZ01001290.1:1636-21920 GCA_900302535.1 Neoniphon sammara
ATTAACTCCTTCAGTATGTTGTTAAAATTTGTTCATATGTTACCATGATTACTAATTTTCTGGCCCCTTATTTGGCCTCAGTTTCATGAACTGGCCCCAGTTCCCCAGTAATTGAATAGCCCTGTTGTATAACCTAAATTTGGGTCTTTAAAGGGATTAAAATGTCTTAAATACAGTACATGTGAGTTTAGGTTTTTTCAACATTAATGTTTTAAAATTAACTATAAAATCAAATGAGGTTTGACAGATTCTTCTCATTGATTGATATTTAGTTGAGGCTGTGTTGGAAAGTAAGATGAACAAAATAAGATAAATGTCATGAATTGTGCACCATAATGTATGAAGGTGACCAGCAGTAATGTTTATTTTCTTATGTCGTATTACATTATTGCACTTCCAGCTGGTCGTTAAGTCCACTCTTAAATTAATGAACAGGGTTAAAGGAATATGCCAACGTTCTGGGCAAAATAGCCTTTTTCCGGCTTACCCAGACTGAGACAATTTGTTCGATACCATTTTCACTGGTTTGGTTCCTATGTGTAGGATTTCATGTTAGCTTAGCATAAAGACTTGAAGTCTATAGGAGTCATTAGCCTAGCTCTGTCAAAGTGAAAAAATAAACCTCGCAGGAACTCCGAAGCTGTATTATTTACACAATGTATTGTGTATTTGAAATACACATCTTGGAAATAAAAAAAAAAAAGAGGGTTGTTTGAGGAGAAGTTCGATGGTAGGAACTATAACCACTAAACATATGTATCCTTCCATCTGTGTTCAGATGGAAGGATATACTTAAACATTTCACACCTATTCTTAGCTATATTCAGTCAGAGATAGATTGGTTTGCTAGTTTTTTCTTTCTTCTTTTTTGGTGGTTAAATTGGTCTGAAATCCAACATTCTTAGAAAGTCTGAAAACCTGAAGGTACCGTATTCTGTTTTCTGTTCTCTATTTGTACCTTTTTGTTTTTATTTCTTTTCCTCTTTTGTTCTTATTTTGTAACTGCTCGTTATAGAAGATCAGATTATTCAAATGACAGTAGGTTTAACACAGTATTTGATATCTTCATCTGTCTTAGTTGTCCTATGGCTCCAGCTCTCCGGCTCTGTCCAATCGACAACGTTTCCCCACCTTCTTCCGGACTCATCCATCTGCCACGCTACACAATCCCACTCGGGTGCAGCTCTTCCAGAAGTGGAAATGGACCAAGATTGCCACCATCCAGCAGACAACAGAAGTTTTTACATCAGTGAGTGATGTATTTAACTTGAAATGCCTTCAAAGTTGAGGCCAAATGTCCATGAATCATCCAGGTTTGCATGAAAGCACCAAAATTTGTATACACGTACAGTTAGATGCCCTGGAAATTTCCAGCATTGGAGCTGTCGCAAAATCTTTCTTCCATTACCTGAAAATTGGTTTTCCTCTATGTCTGCTGAACTGACCATGATAGGACTTTAAAAATATGTCTACATGTACATGATGCTTTGATGGCCCAGGCATATGATAATGCTAAGGAAAACACCAGAAACTGCTCCAATCATCATGTAATTGTGATTCCAACAACATTTGGTAAAAATAATTAATTAAATGAAAAATAAAATGAAGTTGCAGTTATAAGATAATAGAACTTTGCCATTTTACCATCTGTGACTACAGTATGGCATTCAGGAACAGGACAATATTCTCAGCTTTCTTGCAAATTCATTGTATTTCTTTATATAGCACAACTAAAACAGAATAGAATAGCCTTTATTATCATTGCATTATGGTACAAATTTGGTGTGCAATTTGGTGCATACAGTTCAAAAGTATTATAAAAAGAAATACAATAAAAATGTAAAATAAATACAATAAAATGTTATGTATAAAACCCCCTATCTCTAACTATAAAAGTACTGCTTGGCAAAAGTCCTCAGATCGCAGAGAATTGCACATCTGTACATTCAAGTACAGCAGTTAAATATATTACATTGAATTGGGTGGTACATGATGAACTGAACAGTTTATGACACCTGTGTATTCCTTGGCCATCAAACCATAGATGGGGAAATATTTTTTTCAACCTATCAAGGTCAGCTGTGCAGATATACAGAAAAACATTTTGGTGCTTTTACATAAATCTGTCTATGTGCTTTATCTGTCTTATGTCATATCTCTCACTTTGCATCTTGGTATCATCATCCACCCACCCATCATCACCCTTCTTGACCACCAACTTGTCTCCCTCTCCCTCCTTTGTTCCTACTTAAATTGCTTCAAATTTCTTTTTACTAACTACCAAATATTACTCCAATGCAATATACTGTATGCATCCCTCTCTATTACTGTATATTTCTCTTGCTAGTGTTTTCATCATGGTCTGTCCCATATCCCTCCTAGTTCTTTGATCTTCTTCCTGTTCTTCCTTGTGTCTCTCTATTTGACAGACTCTGGATGATCTGGAAGAGAGGGTTAAGGAGGCAGGGATAGAGATCAGCGTTCGTCAGAGCTTCCTCACTGACCCTGCTGTGGCTGTCAAAAACCTCAAGGTGCTTCAGCTTCTATACCCAATCCCCAAACCCACGTCCTAAATCTTAACTGCAGGGTGACTGAACATCAGTCAGTCAAGTCTCATCTGGCCAATTCACTCCAGAAAGCTCCGGCGTCGTTTTTTTTGGGGGCAGCAGTAGCCTAGATTAAAGATGAAAGCTTGCGGCAGTGAAGTTGCCCGTCTGCATCCCAAAACCTGCTGCAAAATTCTTGGTGGGGAAAGTGAATTAATAACCCTGCCCTCGCTCAAAAAGTACTGGTGAGGTGCCCTTGAGCAAAGCACTGAAACTCCACTGCTCCAGTAGAGCAGCTGGAGTGTGAATGTGTGAAATTTTATGAATGTGAGGCTGGGTGTTGCTGAAAAAGAGGAGCTGAATGGAGGAATAGGATTCAAAAATTAGCAGTGGCCAGAGGCTCTAAATATAATCTCCACCACAAAAATACAGTCTGGCATGTACTGGAAGCATTTATTTTAAGATTGTGGAGTTAATAAGAGCAGTGAATGAAGACTGAACCTTCATCCCAGTAAAGTTCCTGCTTTCCTGTCCTGCCTCTCTGCTTCCCGTCTCCGCTCCTCTCCCTCCTCCACCTGTGTCAGCCTGACTTGCCTCCTGCCTGGCGCCTACTTTAGCATAACCTTGCCCACTGTGCCGGCCTAGTTCTGGTGTGCAAGATTAATTGGCCATTGCAGAAGAAACCATGGTAACAGCATGAATGTAACCCAGAAGAGAGGAAGTCTACCGCTGTGTGGTGCAGTGCTGGTGGGAAGACTGCCGCTATGTTCCCTGTCGACACTGCAGGGCCTTTAACTTCTGCTTTTTTGTCTCCATCCTCCTTGTGTGACGTTTTGTCCTTTTCTTTCTATTAATCCCAAAGCGCCAAGATGCCAGAATCATTGTGGGCCTCTTCTATGAGACTGAAGCCAGGAAGGTTTTCTGTGAGGTAATGTGTTCCATTCATACATCACGACAGACTGTGCAGACATTGGTTTAAAATGTCAAAGACAAATATCACAATGTGGTTTTTTGAAATGTTACTGCTCTCAGATCCATTGGTTTGTGTCCACCCAAATGACATTGGGAGGTAGACTATGGATCGCTCTCTATTCAGCCGTTAATTCAGTCTTTAGTTTGTTCCTTTGTTTCTTCATCTGTCTGTCCATCATAGACACCGCTGATGGGGTTGTGAGGAAACTTGGGATAATGTACATCATCACTGCGCTTCAACATTGTCAAAGTTACAGTGATTTGCAAAGGATGACGCCACTTTGTTCATTCAGCCATCCCTCACAAGCAATATGTCAGACACCACTGATTGGATTTTGATGAAACTTGGAGAACAGATGCATCTCGCCAATGTGTTCCAGTACTTTGCAAATTAAAGCAATTTTCCTGAGCGAGGCTACAGCATTCATTCATCAGTTCTTCCATCACAAAATGCCCCCAACACTGGGTTAATGATACATCGTACCACTGTGTCCTGTTATTTTTAAAAATCCCACTGCCTGGGGCCAAGGGGCCATTACAACGGTCATTTGTTAAACATGAGGAAATGATCCATGGTACCACTGCATTACAGCATTTTCAAATTTTCTCGAGGTTTATCTCTCTTATACACACACATATTCATGTGTTCTCACTTACGTAGCTGTTCACTCACTCCGTTTCTTCACTGTCCCTTTCCAGGTTTACAAGGAGAAGCTGTACGGGAAGAAGTATGTGTGGTTTCTCATCGGCTGGTATGCAGACAACTGGTTTAAGATCAAGGACCCATCAATCAACTGTACAGTGGAGCAGATGACGGAGGCTGTGGAGGGTCATGTCACCACTGAGATAGTCATGCTCAACCCGGAGACGGTTCGAGGAGCCTCCAACCTTGTAAGACATTCATTATCCTGTATTATGGTTTATCAGTAATATTCAACAGAAACATCTGCTGCTGTGTGTTCCATCACAAAAGGTGTCATATAGCCTCTGTGAATTTGTGATAAGTATAATGCTGAGTATTACAATGCAAATATTCATAGCAACATTTAGTGTTGTGGGTTAGACAGTTTCATAGGGTATGGACAGAATAATGGCAACGCCACATGAGAAAGGACATGGAAGTAACCTTGAAGTAATTAATAAATCACAGTTACATAGGTGGGTAGACAGATTAGTCATTAAGTTGAACGCTAATTAGCAGTAGGGGAGAACAGGGTCCAGCATCAATGTCCAAAAAGTTCACACACGTCTAGAAGCTTGGGTAATTTCTCGGTGAAACTGCGATATTAGGAGGAAAAGAAATGACTCTTACCAGCCATGTTGACCATTAGGATCGGGTCTGGGGGAGGGCTTTACCACCATATGGCCATAGCTTGGCATTGCTAAGATTTATAGGATTCCCTAGGCTTTGGCTATACTCCTGCTTGGACAGGGATCAATGCGAAATCCACAGCCGAGATCTATTCATCACACCTGATTGGCAAATCCCATTATTTATAGAAGAAAGTGGACATTCTTCACAAAGCCTCAATAATGGGACCCATTTCCTGCTATGGCTTGTGCCTCTACATTTACCTAGTGCCTTCACGGAGGCTACATGTCACTCTTCCTCCTGGCTACAAAATTTAACTTTTTCTATCCAGCTACATTAGGGATCACAACTCTGGGCAGCAGGTGAGCAGGTATACTTTGTGGATCCAGATAGGGCTAAAGGCTGCGTTATTTACACCCTCTTACCTCAGGAGCTTGGTGAGACATGAGAAGTAACATGGCTGTTTTTAGCCACATGCTATTCATACAGCTGGTTAGCTAACTACACTATGATCTACTTCTGTCATTAGAGTAACCCTTGATTGGTATTGTGCACATTGCTCAGAAAAAAATTGTTGTAAATACGCTAAACTTAAGCATCTCTCGTTTTCTTTGTTGTTGTTGGAAATTCAACTTTGCTTATATTAGAACACAAATGACACAATAGTTATTATTTCTTTAACTGCCATAGCTCATCAAACAGATTGATTTTGTTGTACCTGTAGGCAGTGATTGTTGGTGAATGCATGGTGAGCTACTCAAAAGCAGGCAGGGGGCTAGTATTTCACAAGCTAATATTACTTGTGTTAGCAGGGTATTTCTGCTGCAGGTTGCAATGTCACCAGTGATCCTCCTGCCATGGGATCCAGGTCTACTGTACATGCAGCATGAACATCACTGGTGTATCATATTGTCTACTGGATTACTTGCTTTTTCCTCATAAAATGGTTAAACTGAAAAATAAATCATATTTCTGTTTGTAGAACATATTTGTAACACTGGGTGAGTTTTCACAGAGCATATCAAACAGACCCAACTACTTTGTGAATTACTTTTTAATGTCACATGTAGCAACATGTAGCTTTTAGTCTGAACACTACGTTAGGCAATATTTCCACTGGGGCTGCAGACACATTGCACCTGCTTCCCTAGCACTGGCAGACCCTGTTCCCAACCATCTCTGACCTAAAGCTTAACATAACCATTTGATTAGTGCCACTAATCTAAACTCATTTAGTGGAGCTTGTATTTTGCTGTTACCTAACCAGCAGCCAATGTTATGGCATGGCAGTAGCTAGCAAAGAGAATAAAGTCAACTCATATCAGAGCTTGCGGTAGTAATGCCTTACACCAAACGACTTTTCAAGCGATTTCACAGTCGCAGACAAATTTCCAAAGTTGGGAAAAAATCATGAGAGTCTTGCTGGAGTTGTTGCTCGCTCCCGTCATCTCGATCGTTTGGTGTAAGGTGGCAGTCCGACCTGTCGCATGTCAGACTTTTTCTTGTCTTGATGTTCTGATAAAATCAAACATGTTTAATATCATTGGGAGTCTTTAGTCCTGGCTCATGCAAATAGTGGCGTGCAATGACGTGACCATTAACAACCAATCGGTGCGCTCTCTCCAGTACCATACAGGAAGCAGTAGATAGTAATAGATGGTAATAGATGATAGTAATAGATGGCAGGGACTCCAAGGAGGTTTTTTGAGCATTGGGTTGCTGTGTCCACAAATATGAAGACTAAGGTAATAGGCCAGTAACACACTGTACCCTCGCTTGTGAGTCTGAGAGAGAGAGAGAGACCGACTGACTGACTGACTGACTTATATGGCCCGGTGCATATCCATTAAATTGACATAAACTATGACTTAATACAATACCAGATAAAAAGCATAGGCAGGGCTTTTCAATTTAAGTATAGACCTACAACACCTGTCATCATCAAACTTGGGAAGTTTCAAACTGCCACTGAGTCATATAACCATCTTCAGCCATGTAACCAAGCATTACACACAGCAGCAGTTGAAAAAACAAAACAAAAAACTTCTTACCGTATGTCCCAGTCAAGCATCAGGTCCATATAACACAAATTAACGTGTTTTTTTTCTGCCATGAGTGTGTCCAGCCAAATTAAACCTTTAAACCTGCTAAATCCCTCATGAGCTCAAGTGCATCCTGACTTCTTCTGTGTCCAGGTTACAGACCAAAGGTACAGACCAAAGGTAACCGGGCTTTGCTGTCAGAATGGCCTGTCTGAGAAATTTATAAGTTATTTATAATATAATTCATAATTTATATTTATTTATTTATTAATAATATCTTTTATTTATTTTCAACCTTTTTTAAAAAATCAGGATCACTTCAACTTCTCACTATTGTTTTTGTAAATTAAAATAAACCAGTGCAGTGTTTTTTTTTTTTGTCTCCATTTTAGCTCCCTGGTTTGGGTACCAGAAATCTCGTCACTTTACTGCATAAAAAGGGCAGCTCTGGCCAAAAGCTGCTTCTGTGTCTGCTCCATTGTTCAACAGTTTTTCTTCCTGTAAATTAAAATAAACTCAAAGGAAGAGATTAGAGATCCTGCAAGATCCCCAGTCTTTGCAAAGTCCATGACTAAAAACTCTTGACTTCACTCTTCAGTCTTTTCAAAGTCTTTTCAAAGTCTTCTAGTGTATGGTAGGCATATGTGTGTGAAGTCCAAGACTAACGCAGCAGTTTCCATTTAACATTCGCAAATTAGCATTAGCAACAGCATTTGATATCTGTGGTGTGGGTTATTATCTAATTCGATGATGAAGCAGTTAATATTAACCGCAAACGATCAGAGAGCATGAAAGAAAAGAGCAGTGCTTATGTGAAAAGATGTTATCATTAGCTAACTGTAGATAACTACATTGTTTGTACACCATAAAAAGCACCTACCCACACTGACACAGCACAGTTAACACAAGAAAAACATTGCATTGAAACATTGGACACTTACCCTTCTCTCCCCCGCACTAATGCACCAATTAAATTATGTTTAATACCTAATAAAGCCTTATATTGTATCCCCCAAAACATTAGATATCAATTTAGTAACAAAAGTCATGAGATCATTATCATGATGTTAACAGCTGGCAAAAATTCACTTATATGGGGAGGAAGGTAGAACTATTAACACTCACTACAATTTGTATTCATGTCAGTTGGAAAGCTGAACAGGACTTCTTCGAGTCTGTATAAAAAGGTAACACTATACCATTAATTTAAAAAATATGTTCAGTTAAATAATAGGCAGAGTTGGTTTGTGATTAAATAAAAACATGCATAATAAAAGCAGCATTAAAATGGGATTTATTTACCTTAATGGCAGGGTGTGACTGTTATTGGGATGTCATTTTCCAGATATTTCTGTAGTACTTACTGCCACCAGAGGTTTCAATGATCCCATGATTAATATGGTTTATGGCTGTTAAGATATAAAGGTATGGCTCATTTTACCCACAGGCTCAGCTTACTCCAACAGTTTTCTCTACAACAGTGTGTGTCAGCCTTAAAAGATGTCTGACAATCACCACTTTAGCTTTCAAAGCAGCATGAGATAGCCAACAGTTCCAAAGAGGCCAAATAGTCAGTGCCTGAGTTGTGGGATCATCGATCAGATGAGTGCTTTCATGGACAGCAGGATGAAATTTAACTCCTTCACTGGTCTCGCTAGTCAACACATAAACATCATTAAACCTTTATGGGAAGTAGATTCCCACTTTCGTCATCCCTCAAACAGCTTAAAGGAGTATTTTGGGCAAAATAACCTTTTTCTGACTTACCCAGACTGAGACGAGTTGTTCGATACCATTTTCACCTCTGTACATCCCCTGATTCAGTTCCAATGAGTAGCATTTCGTGTTAGCTTAGCATAATGACTTGAAGTCCACAGGAGTCATTAACCTAGCTCTGTGAAAGTGAAAAAATAAACCTTACAGCTCTGAAGCTGTCTTATTTACACAATGTATTACATGGTAATGAAATACATGTCTTGGATTTTTTATTTAAGATAAGAGTCGTTTTTGGAGAAGGTAGATGGTGGGAACTATAATTTAAATTCCAAGACTTGTATTATACACGATAAATACACAATACATTGTGTAAATAAAACAGCTTCAGAGTTGCTTTAAGGTTTTTTGTTTTTTCATTTTGACATCTAGGCTACTGACTCCTGTAGACTTCAAGTCTTTATGCTAAGCTAACACAAAATGCTACCCGTTGGAGCTGAAGCAGCGGACGTACAGAGGTGGAAATGGTATCGAACATCTTGCCTCACTCTGGGTAAGTTGGAAAAAGGGTATTTTGCCCAAAACATTGAAGTATTCCTTTAAGGCTTTCCTTCATGAAGAAAGAAGGTCTGATATCTACCACACACAGGTGAGGATGTAGGACAAGGACTGAAGCTGCTCTGAAGGCAAAGGGTGGCCCTGTATGTCAAAATAGATACGATATTCACATATTGTCAGATGTTTCCATTACTACTGTGTGTGAACCCATAGTATATCAAATGGTCATTTTACCTGGCTTGAATTGCTCTCAGTTTAAAATGGTATGTACTGGAAAAGCTTTGTACTTAGTTGCACAGCTGTTCACTGTTGTCTCTAAATCCTTCCTCAGAGTTGGGTTTCTAGGATGCTGCTCTGTATGCTGGAACTGAAACTGAAACTCCATGAAACTCAGAGGGTAGACTTTTATTAATGTTCAGGTCACGTCACCCCACAGCCCTGTTGTCTAGAAGTTCTATTTGAGTGAACAGAAGAGCACTTGAGATGCAGGATGGCCTCTTATTGATCAAAGCACAGTCAAGTGACAGTGCATGTGTGAAGCAGAAATCTCTCAGGAGAAGCGGGTTGTTCTCCGTCGCTCCTTCTCCTTCTGTGTCTCCACTCCTGCAAAGAATACACCAATCAAGTGTTTTGTGAATGATTTCAATTTTACTGATGCGATCACTGACGATACATTTTACCCCACACTTTCCACTGCTAACAACACATCTTGCAAAGGTGCACAGAAAATATAACAATTAAAATGTAGATATTGTACAAGGTTTAACAGATTCTACTCTCTCTATCTCTTCTACAATCTTTGAATGCTCCATAGATAAGTCTATTATAATTCAGCCAGTTAAAACTGCAATAACATAGACAGGTATTGGCACAGCTTACCCATCATGGACATATATAATGAAGTCACATTTTCACAATAGAAGGCAGTAAATTAACTAATTAGAGCAGAGATTCAAGAGAAACATCTCGTTAAGGGGTAATATGTCACACGTACTGGAATAATACCGCTTTGACATTTACTTTTTTTGTTTTTGTTTTTTTTTTTGGCTTGAGAATGAGGCTTTTTAGCCTTCACAGGTCACTTGCCTAATCAGACACTGTCAAAACGATGGGCCTTAATTCAAAGACTATTCAATTACTGTCAAACGCCACATGAATAAATATAACCGATGTGCAGTAGGCCTATAATGTAATCAGGCAGTTCTAACGGCTGATCACTAATGACCTATTTAGAACATATATAATGGCCTATTGCTTGGTTCATCCCTATTTTTTCCCCTCCTCCTCCCACTCCCGTGTGTTATGGGGTGTTGTAACTGCTGGCTGCACAGCTGGGAGCAGTTCAGTGAAATCCTGCCTCCAGCAGTGTGGTCCTGTCAGTAAAAGGAACCAGTGTGAATATCCATCCTGTCCTCCTCTGAGCCTCCACATGTAGCCTCCGCCCCCTGCCCTTTCTCTTGTCGCAGGAAAGAAGTGGGATATCTTGGGTAGTTTCCAGATGCTTCTTCTTTTTTACACCTGGTGACAGAAAAAAAATACATTGGTCAGGCCAATTTTCAGTAAAACCCTCCTGTAAATTGTCTCAGGGCAGTCACCATCTGGGTTGGCTGAAATGCAGTTTTTGAAAGAAATGGACCTTTTTCACAGAGCTTTTCACCGTGTTATTAGCATGATGAGATATAGCCGGCGCACATCTGCTATGCCTGGACAAGTTTTTCTAAAAAAAGCACCTGTGTGGGACACATAAGTTTGGAAGTGTGGTGTTTAATCAGTAAGACACTGATATAAAATGATGAAAAACCAGTTTCCATCTGGCGTCTTAATAAATGAAGACAGTCAGATGAGAGTTTTTAATAGCTCCTTATAATTAATGGTGGGGAGGTTTTCAGAGACTGTGCCACTTGAGACTGTCTTGAATAAAGGTGCTAATTGTTGTCACTTCAGGCTTGGGTGTTAGAGGAGCTGACAGGCTGGGAATGGAGGAAGTTTCACCTGAGTGTAATGCATTTGGCTCGAGGAAAGCTATAACCTGAAGCAGGAGGAAGAGATGACTAAGTTTACTTTTTGCATTTTTGGTTGGGTTAAGTTCGCACTGCCCAATTACATGTGAACTAGGAACTGTAACAAGAAGCTTGTTTATTGGATGAAATTCTGGTAACTTGCCATCCTGCCAGGTTAATGGCAGAACAAATCCCAGAGCATCCTCCCTCAAAAAACCACCCCATAGTTCGTTTGTTCCTACCCTCAAGAACGACCCACAGGAATGTTTCCTAAATTAGTGCCCCCACCGGTGGTTAGCGAAGTAGTAGAAAGAGTGACAACGTCCATGTAGGGAGGAGGTTGGTGATTGGGTCAACAAAACACAGGACTTTCACTCGGTACACCAGTGTTCGATTCCTCAGTGAAGGGAGACCGGTGTTCGTTTCCGAGTTTTCGTTTTTGTTTCGTTTGTTTCTGCGCTTTTATTATTGTGACCATGATGGCAAACGTCCTTACTGTTACCTTACCCTTACGTTAATCCTAACCTTTTCCTAAACTTAACCAGGTAGTTTTTGAGCCTGAACATAACCAAACAGTGACCATTTTGAGAGTTGCCTATGTAATGTGCGCTACGGTTTTAAAAAAACAATCCTGCAGGTCGTATTCTGTGAGTCGTATTAGAGGGCAGGAAGAAATTACCTATGTGGTCGTATGGGTTCCAGTCCCTTTAACATTAGATCAGTGTGATGGACTTGTCTGCACTCTTTGTCATCAGTCCCTTCTCTGTAGTACATACTTGTTCTAAACACTAAAAAATATGAACATAAGTTGAATGAGAAAATCAATCCAGACTGCAGTTTTCAATAAAAGCATTTTAAGAAGCTTGGAGAGGCAACAGTCTATTATTTACATCTGTAAGATAAAGCGAATATATCTATAATGTGGAGTTCTGTCAGTGGACATGTACATGTGCCCTGGGAGAACCCGTTAAAGGGCAGTTTTTCCTTGCCACTGTCACCAAGTGTTGGGGGAATGTTGGATCTCTGTAAATAATATTATAAAGAGTAAGGTCTAGACCTGCTCAATATGAAAAGTGTCCTGAAATAACTTTTGTTATCATTTGGCCCTGTATAAATAAAATTGACTTGACTTGACTTTATGTCTAGTCACTTCTGTGCATATAGTATGTATGGCCCTCTGTAGCCCTGTTAATACTCACATTCCAATTTTTTCATTGTTACATAATGCATATAGGTCAATTTTGTTTACATTTTTTATTATTATTCCCCTTCCTCATAATGCACAAATGTTACACTGTCTTTCCTTCTTAGTAAGTTTTATTGCTACTGATAATACTGCTGCTTTGCACATCATGTTAAAGCTGGAATCCAAACTTGTTCTACATGTTCTTCCATATATTTTACATTGGAATTGAGTATGTTAATATAACTCCTTTTATTTATATCCTGTTTTTGTTTTTTTATGTATCCTGTTACGGTCGGCTGCACCAACAACCCAGTCCTTCCATGGGGATCAATAAAGTTTAATCTAATTTAATCTAATCTAATCTCATGCTTATTGATTTACTGACTCACCACCACCATTTCCCCCCCCGTAACTCCTCAGACCTCACAGGAGTTTCTGGCCCAGCTGATGTCTAAGCTCGGGGGTAAAAATCCAGAGGAGACAGGAGGCTTCCAGGAGGCCCCGCTGGCCTACGATGCTGTGTGGGCTCTGGCTCTGGCCCTCAACAAGACCGTTGGGCCTCTCAAGGCCAAGGGTCGCCGGCTCGAAGACTTTAACTACAACAACCGAGATATCACCGCTGAGATCTACCGGGCTCTCAACACCAGCTCCTTCGAAGGAGTTTCAGTGAGTACAACACCCTGAGGAGAAGTGAGGGAGGAGGAGAGGGAGGAGGCAGTGAGAGGCGCAAAGTGAGAAAGAAGGTTGAAAGAATGTGAGATGGGAGAAAGTAAAGCAAGAAAGAGATAAACTGTGTATGTGTGAAAGAGAGAGGTGTTCAAACATTAAAATTCTGCCTTTTTTCTTTCAGGGTCATGTCGTATTTGATGCCCAAGGCTCTCGGATGGCCTGGACTCTCATCGAACAGCTTCAGGGTACATTAATTTTAATCATTAGTATATACTATACAATGTGTTGTGATATTGACCTTGCAGAGTGTTAATACAGCCATATACAATATATCACTTTTGATTACTGATTTAAGCGTATGCCAGTTTGGGTTTACATAATGTTTTATAGGCTAAATAGTTAATTTCCAATGATAAAGGCTCTCTGTGTGTATTTGCAAAATATTTTATGATTTTTAGTGCTCATACAGATTTTTATGTTGCATATGACCATGTTTTTGCCCAAGTAAGACTCTTGCGTGTGCAACTGAGTCCCAGTACTCTCCCATGATGCAGTTATACTCTCTACTACAACTAGAGGAAAAAATGAACTTGTGCATAAAAACTTAATATAGCTCCTTGAATATTTTATTGAAAGCTGGAGAATTTCGGAAAAAGCCACTTTCATGTCCCTGCCAAATTAGCTCTTTTTTTGAAATGCAGCACACACAAAAAATCTGTCATTTCAATAAAGTCAAGTTATCCTCAATATCATTCCCTAAGGTCATTGGTGTTTAAAGAAACTCTATGTTCAAAGTCTCAAAATGGAGAAAAGCCAAGGATTACAAATAACGATTTTTTTTTTTATTTTTTATAATTTATTCCTATTGTCATGCACCCAATTTGAAAATCACATTACTATCTTGCTCCTTCTCTTGATCCTTTGTAACATTTTTTCAGTGCATGCAGGTTTAAGTTACAGGTGACATAGCACAGATCATGTTAATATTAACAAATAATGAAAAGCAAGATTAAAGAGCGAGAGTGTGGTAAAAATAGCTAGAAAGTAAAACTCCACCCTCAGATACTCTTTCACCGTTAGATCTCATCAGTCTGTGACATGATAAATGCATTCAAGGGAGTATTTTGTGATGAATTTTTTTTGTGTATGTGTGTGTGTGTGTGTGTGTGTGTGTGTGTGTGTGTGTATCCATGTTGCTACATGTACCTCTGTTTCAGTTAATGATGTGCTATGTTTCCCAGAATACCATTCAACAACCCCCAGACAAGGGGTGATACCTTGTTCCTTTCAGTCAAAAGTGGGCGTTTGACCATGTAAATTTAGCTTGCCAGTCACAACTAGCTATTTAACATTGCGTATGATCTTAACTGCACCCCTTACTCAAAACTGTCTTGTGGCTGTATTGCATCATCTGTCGAGGCTAATGTCAGTGCAGAAAGTGCTGCATCTATGATAGATTTCTCCCTGTAAGATTATTGAGCGTCAATCCAAAATGGTGGCTCTGGAAAGAAGCCCTTGCTGAAGAACGTTCTACAAATCTCCACTGTGCTGCATTGTGTTGTGTGCATTTGGCAAATCCAAATGTATAAGAAAATTAGACCATCAAACATCAACTTGGACCCAGAAATGCAAGGTACATCAAGTAGCTGTTTGTAACTGATTTGAATTGTTTTCAGTTGGATTTTTTCCCTTAACAGAGATTTGTTCCCCTTCTGGCCTGATGGAACAAGGGCCTTCAGGGTTCTTCTGTTGTTCAGCAATGATCTACAGCCACTGCAAGACAATGACTTATCTTCCTGTCCAATGATTAAATGATTACTCCCAATTATCTCGACACCGATTGTCTTCCAGTTTTCATGTTGGAGGATAGAGCTTGCATCAGTCAGTGTTTTTCACAGGGGAGGATGGAGCTGGCTGGCTGATCACATGGCAATGGCAAAGTCTTATCTGTGGTGGCATTGGGTTTTGGTTTGGCTGTCAGCCTTTTGATCATGGAGCCTGTGTTCTCCTGTTCAGTCTGTCTGCGCTTTGTCTTTCCCTGACAGCACTGAGATCTGTGACTCTATTGGAAGCTCTTTGTGTTCTTGGAGGTGATGAAAAATTTAGATTGTTTTGCCTATTTTCTTCTTCCTTGTGCTCTCCCCCATCATCCCAGAAAAAGAGGTTCAGTGATGAGTTATAATTTGTTTGATGGTAATTAGAACAGTGCTGGCCCTGGGCAGTTCTCTGGTTGAGTCTAGGGCATGGAAATAAACTGCCAAGTCAAGGCTCAGCTTCTCACCATAACAGCTTTGCTACAGTCTATTGGTCCAGACCTATATATACAGCTTAGAAAGGTGCAGGGGTGTAAAGGAGGGCTGTGTTCCCAGTGGTTTCCAGGCTGTCACTACAGCAGAATTCTAACCTAACCCTAACCCTAACCCTAACCACTACAGCAGCTCATTTCACTGAGTCACACATCTTCAACCAGAGAGGACAAAGTAAAGTGAAAGTGAAACCAGGTGCTCTAGTCTTGTGAAAGGTTGGATTAAATTAAGTCCTGGTACAGGACTGGACACCACTGTTTTAGAGAAAACATTGGTGGCTTGTAAGGCAGGGCAATATGAACAAAATCAGACATGACTATTTTTGACCGAATACCTCAATATCAATATTGTGATGATATTGTGGGGATGACCCCTGGTGCTTTCACAAAATACTTACACTATGAGATTTTTTATAAACAGTAGAGTGACCATGCAGGTAGAACAACAGCTAGAACAGTCTAACCAGTTCAGGAAATTGGGTCCCTTTACTGTAATGCATTTTGCCACAGTGTCAGTCATTATGCAGTAAACAGAAAGTAAAATTTTCTGGTATCCTTCCCACTTTATCCTATCAGGAGAGAGAACTCCACAAAGAGGCGGTCCTCTTTGTGCATTTACAGAGGGTGCCCAGAATCCTTGCACTCTTCGTGCTCCAGTCTCCCACTACATGCGGCTGTCGATAGTGCAGGGCATCACAGACCACGGTTTCCCTCCGGTTCCGCCGCTGGAGCCCAGTATGGCGTCCCTCTTCCTGCCTGGAGCGTTGTTTTACAGCTGCTGCCATCCAACTCCTCCCTCTTCACGGGAACAGAATCTAACAAGACGGACAGACCATTCCCACCAGCGCAGTTCCCAGTCCCTGGCACTGATTCACGAGAGCACTCTCGTTCTCTCCTCTCTCTCGGCACTATCTGTTAGCCCCAACAGCGGTTTGCCCCTGGAAGTGGCGACGGAGCACGGCCAAGCCACTGGCATGGTCCTGGCCTTACTATTGGTTTCACCGGTGCTGCCGCTGCCCAGTCGCCCAGTCCCGGATCCTATCCTGGCAGACGCTGCTTCAGAGGGACATGTGGCTCCACATGTCAGGTAAGATCCCTGAACAGATGCGGTGACTATTGCTCAAGGGCTCCATAAGCCCTATTGGCTTATTTGGACCCCACCTCAAGCTTTTGTGGACAGGCTGAAATTCACCAACGAGGAGGCTTTACCGCTGCCAGCAGCCTCCACCTCTGCGTGCCCCTGGGCCAGGAAGCATCTGGCTTACTCCTGGTCAAATCCTCTGGACCCTACGAGGGAGCAGAGGAAATTAGGATGGGATGTGGAGGTTGCATGTGACAACTACAAAAACAACGCCCCTAAGAGCCACTTTACTGTACAAAAAGAGCATCTCCTCCTTCGTAATAAGGCTATGAGATCTCATCTTCCGCATGCATCCTCCACTGTTGGTCATTGGACTCCCCTCTCATACTTGTTATTCTACAGCCGCCAGTTTTCCTAACTTGCCACTGTGTGAATTTACTCGCTCTGTAGCCGCCGGCCCTATGGACCCGCTGCTGCATGAATCCACGTTTGCACATCTTTGCTCACAGTTACAAAGTGGGGTTAACACGCAGTGTTTGACCAATCACCTTTCCCCCGCTTCCTTCCTCTCCTACCCATCTTCCCGATGTGTCCGAGAGTACAGGCGTTGAACGGTTCTACCCACCATCATTCCCCCTCTTGGGCCCATGCACCCACAGCACGGTGCAAGGATTGGATGCTGCCACGCAATCCTTGCCCTTCCCAAGCCAGCCCTTTGTCAGCGGCCTCCCTTGAGCTGTGACTCCCACCGACACAGCGGACACAGCAGTGGCGAGAGCCATGTCAAGTCAAGTCAATTTTATTTATATAGCGCCAAATCATAACAGAAGTTACCTTAGGGCACTTTTCATATTGAGCAGGTGAAGAACTTACATGTCATTGCTTTCCCACATGTGGACGACAGCTTCTCAGACTACCGTTTGCCCACTATCAGAGCATTACGCTAAGTGGCAGTCCCTCTGTACAGACAATGCCTGGCTAGACAGACTGATTTACAAAGGTTATGCTCTCCAGTTCACTTCTCCCCCTCCTGCCTTCAACAGAATCCTGGAGACGATGATGATGTCACAAGCAATCACCGCTGCTTTGACAGCAGAAGTGTCAGAATTGTTACTCAAGGGAGTGATCGCTGTGGTCTCATGGGATCAAACCAACACGGAATATTATTCCTGATACTTCCTGGTCCTCAAGAAGACAGGCGGGATGAGACCGATCCTCAACCTGTCTCTCTTCAACAAACAAATAGGATGTTTCCCCTATGTTCTCCTTCCAGGGGGTCCAGTATCAATACAGCAGTCTCCCTTTCGGTTACTCTCTGTCCCCCTGCACTTTCTCAAAGTGTGTGGGAGCAGCACTTCAGCCACTACGGAGAGAGGGCATCAGAGTCCTGTTCTGCCTGGATGACCTGATTCTACTAGCCCCCTCCAAAGCCGCGGCGGCCTGTCAAACAGCACGCCTCATGGAGCACCTGGCTGGGGTTTGCAATAAACTGGAACTCTTTTTTACAACTCTGGACAGAGGTCTGGCCCCTTCCACCATCAAAACATATGCCTCAGCTATTTCCTCGTGCCATGAGGGTTTTGGCGATTGGACAGTGTTCGTCCTCTGGTTAAACACTTCATGAAAGGTGTTGCCAGACAGAAGCCGGTGACGTGTCCTCTGGCCCCGCAGTGGGAACTGCCCTTGGTGCTGAAGGCCCTGACCAAGCCTCCCTTTGAACCGCTGGAGCACAGCGGTCTATTAAAATAGCATTCTTCCGAGCTCTCACTCGGCCAAGAGAGGGAGTGATCTCTGCACTTTTTCTGTCTGTCCATCATGCCTCTCCATCCATGGAGACTGCAGTGACCTAACCCCACCTTCATGCCTAAGGTCATAACCACCTCCTTTAGGTCAAGAGTCATTTCCTTGTAAGGTTTTTTTCCCACCCCCTCACAAGGATGAGAGTGAAGCAGCTCATCACGTCTCTGCCCGGTGTGCGCACTATCCTACTGTTTAGCACGCATGGCTGCTGTCAGGAAGATGCAGCAACTCTTCCTTCACTACAGAGAGCAATCAGCGGGTGCCACGTTATCAAAACAGCATCTGTCTCATTGGCTGCATGAGGCTATGGCACAAACTTAAGCATCCGCCGGCCGAGAGCCCCCATCCGGTCTCTGGGTCCATTCCACCCAGGGACTGTCATCCTCCACAGCTCTTCGTGGAGGGCTCTCTGTGGAGGAAATATGCATGGCAGCCTCCTGGACTTCTCTGTGCTCTTTCGTGCGTTTCTATCTCCAGGACACCTCCCTGCCATCTATGACACATGCTGTCCTGGGAGCAGCAGTGGATGGGTGAGTTTGACAGCCAGCTTGGACTGTCAGTCATTCCTGTTCACAACACGCACACACACTCATACTCCCACATATCACTGGACTGCTTATATCTCAGTCCCACTCTCTCGTCCGCCACTGCTCTCTTCAGTGGCGGCTCATATGTGGCATTATATTTGTGTTTATTCACCCACTTGTCAAGGCAGCTTGCATACTCCCTTCTAATCAGTGAGAATCGCGTGTTGTTTCCTTAAACCCTGATCTGTCGAGCAAAACCTGGCAACCCCCGAAACACGACAAAAACTCGATAACTCTTAGCAGTGGATCACTCGGCTCATGTGTCGATGAAGAACGCAGCTAGCTGCAAGAACTAATGTGAATTGCAGGACACACTGATCATCGACACATCACGCACCTTGCGGCCCCAGTTTCCTCCCGGGGCTATGCCTGTCTGAAGGTCACTTTTCAATCAATCGGAAACCCTCGCGTTTCCGCGGCTGGGGAAGTCACATGCCACATCGCCTTCGTCCCCCTAAGGGCAGACCGGGAAAAAAAAAAAAGAGGTCCTCGAGTTGTTGGCCCAACCGGCTCCCCGGGGCACTGAAGAAAAAGTGTACTTCGTAGAGGAGATTGTACGCCGCGCACTGTTTATATACAGACAGTGTGGACGTAGGTGGGGCCCTTCTGGTGGGAAGGGCGTACATGAAGTCTTCAGTACTCCGCATGCGCTCTGAGGGATGAACCCAACAGCGATAGCCCTTGAGGGCTGCGCCCCACATTCATAGAATCTAGATACAATACGTATCTATAGTTTCAACACTTCATTTGGATCTTCCCTAACCAAATTAGTAGTTCACTCTCGCTTGCACCGCCTCAACCAGAAAAGTGATCCAATTAGATGTCGCGCTTTGTAAATTGTCACCACACGTTTCTGTCTGCTTGCCTGCATAATTTGAAAAGTGAAAACAAAGAAGAAGGAAGAAGGAATGTAGACACGAACCATGCATTTCTCTTGTTAAATTTCTTCTGAGGGGGAGGGGAGGCGGAAACTCCCTCCTCAGGAAACCAAGGCGCAACCCACCTGGGTTCATTGGTTCCGCTCTTCTCCTTTCTAGTAATCTAAGGTTTATCCTCATGTTAAATGTAAAATTAATTACTCTGAGTCTTAACCTCATTATTGGAGTGTTGCCCTGGTATGGATGAGCCAGAATAAGTACTCAACAGTGCTCACATATATATTAGTACTCAACAATTCCAAAATTAAACACAAAAGTGGTCACACATTTTGAGTGTATCACATAAACTATAAACATACCTAAGTGGAACTTTTTGTGGATTGAGGATTTATTTTCAGTTTGTGAAGATGCAAGCTATGGCAAGACCACCTCATCACACAGCCTCTCGCTGTGCAGCGCACCTGTCTGAGGTAGCCCTATTTTGTCATAAAAATAGGTTAGTGGTTGGGGATGGGAAAAACTGATTTGCTGTAAATTTGGCCTAGTATTTTCTTTTTAAGAGATAACCCGAGAGTACATTCAAAACGGTGGCAAATACTCAATACATTTTTGGATTATTTATTAATTATAACCCC
>OMKZ01001291.1:11524-26252 GCA_900302535.1 Neoniphon sammara
CATTCTGTAACTTAGTGATACTTCTCTCTCTCTGTCCATTAAGTGACCCAGTCTATTTTACCAGACAGTGGTGTGCTGCCCTCTAGTGGTTACAGTTGGTTGGTAAATTATGAGAGGACTTGATAAGGTTTGGAGAAAAAAAAAAAGTTTTGTCCTGTATTTATCTACTAAAGACAGCAATTTCACCACTACACGGGATCAGACAGCAGTTAGGTTTAGGACAAAATGAAAGGGATCCTTCTAAAGTGCTGTCCTAGCTTGGTCTTTATTTTTTTTATTCCTTTGTAGGATCCTCTGCACTCTCCAGTGAAGAATCTTGTACTAAAACCTGTATCAATCAATCTGTCTTAATCCTTAAATTATCGCACAGGCAGATAACTTCACTTGCTGAATGTATTTTAAGCAAGAAAATTATTTTTTGCCTGCTAATGTTTTGGCTGTAAGTGTTTATTACAGTGCATAATATTCTATTATTTCTGCATGCTCCAAAGAGTTGAACACGTCAGCCTAGCTATGCCTAAACAAGAGTGGAAGACAAAATGGATATAAAGGCAATGGACCAAGTCACTAGCTAAGATTTTGGGGAGAATGTAACATATTACAAATTGCATCTATGATGAGTCTAATAGTATTCCTCCATTCCTCATAGTTCTCTCCAGTTAAGTTTCTTCCTCTCCACAATTTATCCACTGGCCCTGCTTTGCTTGACGGTCTTAACACACCTTCCTGCCTCCTATCAGTGCATTTGATCTACAACCATTTTTCTCTTTCATGAATAATTTATGTACCTATATTATATAGTGAGTCATCTTACTCCATATAGATTCCTTTATTCTCAGGCCTCAACCACATGGCCGCATTGAACCTGCCTTACATTACCCCTAGACATTAGTGCTGCCTGTGCCTGTTGGACTGCCTCTCTTGGATTCATTTTCTGCCCTGCTACCAGAGTAGGTGATGCACTATTGACTGCTGAGGCCCTGCATTGTGTCAGTGTGATCCCCAACCTTACCTTTACACATTTAAACTCCTCACAGATCAGATATACTATAGGTAGGGCAAGATTCCTTTGCCAATACAAAGCTACACTGCTAAGACATTGTGGGACTCCAAGACATCCTCTGACCAATTTCTCTACCTTTGATAACTGTATCTAGTATACTGTCATGGGTCACATTAACCAAGGAAACAATATATAAATTTTATCTTAAAAATCTGACATTTTCTCTCAAATCAATGCCTCCATCAAATGGTGACAGTAGTCTCATTTCTTCTCTGCATTTCAATGTTGCCACACATTAATTTTGCCATCTCTGAATGAAGCATTTAAGTGCAGAAGATGCAGGCTACTTGAGTTCTTTTCGCCTGTTAATTTTCTCTCCCTTCATTATTTTTTTAAATAGACAATGTACAGTTTTAGGGATTTTTTTAATGTACATATATTTGTTTTGTAGTAAACAACATAGTAATATTAAGCATTTGACAAAAACAGAAAAAATAAAATATGATCAACCACAGAGCACAAGTACATAAAAATCTGAGTTTAGTAAACACCAAATTACAACAAACATGCCATACACCGTCACAGCCTGAAAGCCATGTTCTGACATCAAGTCCTCCATCATTAAGCAAAACTTTACATTTTCAAAATATCCTGATGTGGCAGGACACATACTGATGCTATTGTTCAAAACAGAATAAATTATATACAGAAAATGGTCATGAAGCATGGACGAATGAAGGATTTTTTTTTCCTTTTTCAAAGATTTAAAGATAACAGGAAAAACACTGTGGTGTGAGTCTTCAAATATAGTCCAAAATACATTTTATTAAGAAAAAAGACTAATTCCCACTTCACTCAGGACTTTGTTCTCAAACAGATCAGTTAGTTATTATTATTTTTTTTTTATATCATGGTACACTATGACAGTGGGAGTAGAAATAAGCAACTCAGTACTTTAGGACAGTGAATTTTACTGGGAAAAAATGTCTTCAGTCCACTAAAAACCACTGATGAAGCCAACAGTGGAGTGATGTAGTTGCATAAAAGGGAGCAACACAATCTTATTCCAGATTTTGTTTTACTTTTTCCAAAAAGAAAATGGCCTAAAAAATCTTACAAGGGAGATCCTTAACCCTTTCAAAACCCCTAAAATCACACCATGTTAGACTTAAAGACCTCCATCAGAATGGCACGTCCTATAAACTGTTGGCCTTAGACATGAAGGTCTTCATCATTTCCCGGAGCTTCTGTAGAGCAGCCTCATCCTCCTCTGTTGCCTTGGCACAGACACGCTGCACTCTGCTGTGCAGATCCTCCAGACACTTCTGTTGTTTGGGGACCACAAGAGCCAAAGGTAAGCGAAAAGAAGAGTGCACCCCTGTGTGCGGAGCATTGTCTGGCCAGAACCATGCTTATAATGTGTTTTTCTTTTCTGTTTTTTTTTTTTGTGTGTTTTTCCCTGAACAAGTATTAAATTTTACAGGTAAATCAATAAATAATCAATTCAGTAATGATATGAGGCAAGCAACAATGCCTGAAGTCATTCATAGTAGCAAGCAGGAATTATGAAGAGGAAAAATGTTGAAGTACATAGGTTAGGTTTATGAATAAGGTTAGAAATGTTTAAAGGAGCTACAAGAATCGGGCCACGCAAAAGCCATAGGAAACGATGCAAATATATTTTAGGCTACACATCATGATGCCCTGCTCTTAAAGCAACAATTTGTTTTGATATTACTGCTTGACATATATTTATGTGTATGGTGAGAGCAAAAGAGAAATAGTAGTATAGCAGCATTTAGCTAGCAGTGTATGGTTAAGGGTAGCAACACAAAGCTATGTTACTTACCTGAACAACAAACAAAAGTTGATCATTAGTTCCATGGATGTCGTTAGTTGAATATTATAACGTTATTCCAAACTGATTGAACAAGTGCAGGCACTCAAGAACTTGAAATGTGTATGTGTTAGCCTGGCTAACACAAGACGCTAGTCTAGACAGGCACTACCTCATGCAGTCAGCATCAGCCTGGCAAACGATTAGTGTGTTGAGGAGGGAATTGGGTTTATTTTCCCCAAAACAAAAACAAAGCAGCCGGACTGGCCTGGCTCTTTTGAAAGCTCGAAATGTCAGCAGCCATCACAGCAACAGCAGATTTCCTGGTCAACAAGTATGAACCCCCACTGCTGTGTTAGCATCATATGCACATTTGAGGAAGTAAATTATTAGATACTGTACCTTTAACTGGATCGTCTAAATAAGTCATGTCATTATTAAAAGGTTCAAACAACTTCCAGATATTTCCAGTGTTTCGGTAAGTAAATGACAGCTGCACTGATCCTGCCGAACCACAATGAGGTACACAGCAGACGTGGTCATATATTTAGCCCTGTGTTTGTGACATGCTTGAGCACTGCCACAAATTTATCTCTAGTGTTCACAAGAGTCCTTGTGAACACTAGAGTCCTTACACATTCAAGTATCTTTTTTTTTTTCTTTAATGTTTAATTTTTTGGCTATTTAAATAAATTTGTACCTCAGCAATCGTCAAGTGGTTGGTAGCAGTGGTGAAGACCGACGCAAGGTTGTTGGCTACTGTTCGCCTCTCCTCCTTGGTCTCCTGCAGCACAAGGTGGTACCTAGAGAACAGAGGCTCCTAAGTTAATCTCTTTTTCTAAAATACATTACTGACTTTATCAAGACAGACAAACAGAGACTGGCTCATACTGGGGTCTGGAGGGCCTCGCAACAAGCCCCATTATGTCGCGTCTGCTTGGAAAAAGTGTACTAAATTCAAACAACTATATATGCATGGAAATCAAGAATATAAGACTATTAGCAAATTTCCTCATACTCTGCACCAGAGATTTTTCTTTTTTTGCCAGTTAAGTTTTGAAATGCAATATTCAATAGTTGCTATGCATTTTTGTAACAAAAGCATGAACAAATATCCTAAGTGTCAATGATACATGAGCTCTTTATGGAGGCACAGAGCATAATTTTTTTGTATTGTTTCATTTTGTAGGGAATAACTTACCCCCAAAGCTCTTACTAGCTCTGGGGGTATCCTACCCATTAATGCTATAACGCTCGAGGATGAGAAAAAAACAAAAAATTACTGTTGCTGCGCTGCCTTCAGTTGTTGCATGGCCTCATCATATCCCTGGTTAACCTTCTTCTGTAGAATTTTCTGGTGATTCTCCACTGAGTCCACCTCTGCTGCCCACTTCTGTTCCTCATGTGCTAGCTCCTACACACACAGACACAGACACAGACACAGACACACACACACACACACACACACACACACACACACACACACACACACACACACACACACACACACACACACACACACACACACACACACACACACACACACAATGGAGCATGCATGAGTAAACTGTAGATTTAATGTCAATGTTTTCTGAAGTATAATTTAGTTTAACTACCTAGAATGTGTATACACATGATTAAACATAATATGTTAATATTATACATAAAATCAATGACCAGCATAGAAGAGCAGTGGCAACAGGACAAGATTTGAGCAGATACTGAAACACGTGAGCATAAATACATGTTCACAAAGAACAAGCACACAAACCATGATGAGCACTACTGAAAAAGCCAAAGTGTAACATTTACAAATCATGGTGAGTAAGGTGCACAGATCAAAAAGAAAACATTAACAAAGATGAGATATTTAAAGGACTGACAGACTGACAAGATGGAAACAGACAGACTGCTAGCATGCTGTTCCCTCTTGTGACACCTTGAGTAACTGCACATAGATTACAGTAGTAGTGGCATATATTTTGACCCCGACACTAGGCCACACATGGAAAAAAACAAAGTGGCCCCAGGACGGAGCAGTGGCATCCCAGTAGAGGAGCTGAGGGCATCAGTTGGTGGTCATTTACTCTGACAGATTGAGTTTTGTCTGCAAAGAAATATTTTATCCATTGTTATTAATAACTTTTAACAGCTGGAAATAATTGAAAGTTATCCAGTTTCCACTATTTCCAATGAATAGCTGAATGTGAATATTTTTTTCTATTTTTTTTAATTCTTTCTTTTTTTTTATTCTCTCTTTTTTATATTCATTGTATAATCACTCAAATGGTTGTTTTTCCCACTTATTTTTTCGTTATTTAATTGTTTTTTAGTCTTTACTTGTAACAAATTTGGGTTTTTTTTATTATGTTTTTCATGGGTGAGGTTTCTATATAAGCCCCCTCGGGTTTCATACCTCCCCTTTGCACATCTTAATTTCAACAAGTGTTCTTACTATTTTAAATGATATGTTTGTGCTGAAATTAAAAAAAAAAAAAAATGTGGATAACTGATGAAGATTGTCATAATTTACAGTACAGAATTCTTTCCTACGATTTAAGAACACAGGCAGTGCAATGCCATCCTTATTTTGCAATGATTTAACTTTCTCCAGGATGAACCAGTTGGCCATTCCTGTTAGCTGAATGTAAACTGCATGAGGTGTCAGAAAAAAATTCTGCTTCACACCCACTGTCTTTTTTTTTTTTTTTTTAACTAGCACAGAAGGTGGAGAACAGCTCAAATTGAGTGCATAATTACTTTTTAAAAATGGGTGTCAGTGTGCCGTCCAAGTACTTGGAAACACTCCTGAGAGAAGAGGTTATTAATCATTATGATAGAGTGAACTATGGTAATGAACAAAGAGCTGAAAACAGCAGTGGTGACAGATGTAGCGATTCCCAGTGACAGCAACACCAAGAAGGAATATGAGAAGCTGGAGAAGTCCCAAGAACTGAAAGAGGAACTGGAGAGGATGTGGAAAGTGAAGGCCAAAGTGGTCCCAGTGGTGAAAGGAGCACTCAGGGCTGTGACCCCTAAACTGAGAAAACAGCTCTAGCAGATTCCACAAACAACTGAGATCTGCATCCAGAGGAGCCCAGTGCTAGGGACAGCTAAAATACTGCACAGGGCCTGAATTTTACCAGAACCATTCTATCATATAGATGTGTCCTGAGGAACACATTTTTGAAACACTGCCTTAAATACAGATGTACTGTCGTTTTGCAGCAACACTTAAGAGGTGTCATGGTTTGGATCTTTCCCACATAACAGTGGTGATACTGTGGCTTAATGTTTCAAAATTTGCTCAATGTCATTGAGCAGACTTTGAAACTTTTCCCAAAACCCAATATGTCTTGGGCAAACCTCTCCTATAGATATTACAGCCAGGGACATTTAGTATAGTAGATAGAAAATCTCTACATGTGTACTGTATGCGATCACCTACAAGCAGTGCAGCCACTTGGGATGTCTATACCAAAGGATTACAATATACTTCATGTCCTTTACCTGCATGTCATGCTCCAGTTGTTCATCCAGCCTGCGAATCTGCTCTCTCAGCTGCTTCAGGTCATTGGACTTGTCTAAGATATTAGAATTCACCTGGAAAAACACACACACACACACACACACACAGTTAACCATGTGCCAAAATACAACCAAATACCCCAATAATACCAGACTAACATCTAGCTGCTGCATATTATTATTCCTCATATCCAAAAAAGGATATGATGTAAAAGGGCAAAAAGTCTGGCATCTCCATTAGACATGGGCGTGAAAACCTGCTCAGATTGGTAACTATTACTTAAAGAATTATTACAAAATGTGTGTCCTTGGGCAAGATATGTTGCGATCAACAATAAATGGGGTAGGAAAAAAAACAGTGCAAAATAATTGCGGCATTATTACCTGCTCGACAGACTCCTCCAGACTTAGCTTCATGTTGGTCAGTCGACTGTTCTCTTCCTCCACATCACTGATCAGCTTCCTCAGGGGCATCTAAACACGTAGCACAGATGGGTGCAATTACATGGAATACCAAAATCTATTCATCTTCACACACAATGAAACAACTGATTTTTAAAAGTTTATGATGAGATAAACATTTAAATATACAGTGCACACAAATACAATTACATGCAATGACAAAGACCCACAATCGAAACTGGCTAAAATTACGGACACTGAAGGCATTAACTCTCACACATACACTACAACACTACATAGATTATTTACGTGCAGCAGCAAGATTTAATTAGCCCGAGTATGTTCTTTCATACTTTTTTGTTAGTCAGAAGCACAAATGTGAAGCAAAAAATAAAAAATAAAAATATTTGTACCTGTATCTGTGTTTTATACTGAACCATGGTGCCAGGTCCATAGTCTGAGACGGTCCTAATTTCAAAATCATGCCCACAGGCATTCTCTGCAGACACTGGTATCAGCTTCAACTTGCGTGCCAGCTTGTTGTACTCTACCAGCTTCAACGCCGCCTGGGGTAGGGTTAGATGACAGAGCAGGGGCAGAAGGGAGAAAACAAAAAATGAAGTTAAAAGTCAAACTGTACTTCACTGAACTGAAAAATATACTGTAAATCTAGATGAAATGTATCTTTCTTCATTTATTCCTTAATCTGTTTAGTCCTTCAAATTAAGGAAGAAACAACTAGCATCATGTAGACTTATTTCATCACATGCATTTTCTTATTCTAGTGTTTGTGATATCAAATATCCTATGAATCCTGCATCATACACAAATGTATCACAGCCTGTGCATCAGTGGATTTCTGAACAAATGGCACAATGTTGCTCTTCCTTGCATATTAATGAGGTATACATACTTTTTCTTTCACTCCGGCCAGGGCCATCTCTTCACACCACTTATGCTGCTCTGCTTCCTCAAGGGGCTTGGCGAGACTGGAGATGGTCTGTTGGAGTTCCCTTTTCTCCCTGTTGATCCGCTCTACATCAGCAGGAGTGAACTTCTGGTTCTGCAGGAGGTGCTGCAGTCTGTCCTGCTCCTGTTTCAGAGACTCCAGATGCTGGCCTGCAGAAACAGAAAGACATTAAATGAATTAAATTTCAGTCCCTGGTTTGATTTGCTGGGAAAAGCAAACACATGCCTAACAATGCCTCTTAGCTGGTCTCACTGTGAACCCTGACTTATTTTGGCTTATTACTTAAAAATAGGGAAGCTGAAGGTTTTCTACCAGAGAGCCAGTCTGAGACTGGATCTCAGCCAAGATATGAGTCCCATTAACCAAATCTATAGTTTGAAACATGTAGTGCAAATTATTAAACACTTCAGACTATGAATATGCAGACCCAGAAGATGTGATATTCCCTCCCCAGGAATCAGTGTGTTCTGCCAAGGAAGAGGCTAACTTCTTGAGTTAACTGAGCTCTTTTTTCTCCCAATTTACCAGTAGCCTCCAGCTCTTCGTTCAGTTCTGTGGATTTGCTCTCCAGGTTGGCTTTAAAGGACTCCAGGCTGCTACGATAACTCTGGAGCTTCTTGAGGTCTGTCTGCAGCTTCACTTTCTCCATCCTCTTGGTCATCAGGCGGTCCTATTGAGGAGAAGATGTTAGGCTCTTCAATACACCTGTCTTGAGAATTCTTCTTCCATTTCATTGTTGCTTACAGTGAAAAAGATGTTTCATGTTCATAATAGTCTGAAGGTTGAAAATATTTCAACTACAGCCAAAAAAAAAAAAAAAAGCAAAAGCAACAAAGCCTTTTTGCTGATAAGTTTTCATACATCTTAATTAGAATTAAAACAGTATGAATGCATAAATCGCAATGTATCCGTCTGTAATTACACCATATCAATATCTAAACAGTTAAATGATCTTGAGGCAAGTTTCTAAGATATTGTTATTGTTTATGAAGTGTAGCAATTTCCTCTCAGTCTAGCATGACTGATATGGCAATAAAGTGAAAGTGGAACTTGAAAGTTTATGGCTGTTTTCATTTAAGGACTATACCAGTGGTTTTGAATGTTTGGCCCATCTAGGTACAATTTTCCCACATTTTACATCACAACAAACCATTTTCCAAATCATGCAGGAGTACTACAGATCTCACAATATATAATCAAAACCCCTCGATTTGCAAATTTGAATTTTTGGTTGAAACGCCCACCCTATAATGTTCTGCGGCTAACACAGTTGTCACCATTCATAAAACATAGATCTAATAATTTCCTGTGTAAAGCAAACTTTTCCAGTGGAGAGACCATTTACCTGAGCAAATCAGCTGTGTAACTGGGTGAACAATACAAAAAAACAAAACAAAATCAAGATAATGACATAATTTCCAGTTTTTGCAGCTCTTATTATCTCCCTATGAACTTCCAAGGTCAGAGGGAAGCTGTGTATTTCAGTACTTTCAAAATGTGGGAAAACAGATTAGCAAGTTTACAACACACTTATGACCACTTTGATTAAAAACTATCAAATTCACAATATCATATTCTCAATATTGTCATGACAATGGTGTTTCTTGTCTTCTGGGATAGGTCTAGCAACAGCACAACTCGTGAATTTGATGCTGTTAGTCAGTTGAAAAGTGACTGTTGTCAGACGCTTCCTAAATGCACCACCAAGAAGGCTTTCAGTTCCGTTCCAACCACTCAACCTATTATCAAGTCATCAAAACACGATATTACTGCATCTTTCAGGAAAACCAACATTTTCATAGTGTACTGGAATGAATGGACACTAAAGGCCCAATTAAAGGCAGGAAAAATTATATTGGAGCTCTAAAATAAGACTGCGTGATTCAGGAAAAGATAAACAGAAACGATAAGTATATGAATTTTGTAGATATTAGGCTATGTAAAACCACTGGTATGGTCCTTTAAGACATGTGAATCTAAAAATTAGGTTTTTAACCGTTTGGCTGTCCTTCTCCAGTCGTTCCACCTCGTCACTTAGTATTCTGTGTTTCTCTTCCATTGAGGCCAGCAGGGTCTCATCAACGTTGTAAAGCTTTTCTAAGGAAGATGGACACACACGCAAACAAAAATTTCTCAATTCTTCTAAAAATTTCTTCTTGTACACATTTCATTCATATCAATATAAAAACTGCTGGAAGCTAATTTGATATCAAAAGAAACTCTTTTTCCCCCTAAGAAAATGAACATGAATTAGCTCCTTCTTGGTGAGGACAATTTTTGTTCTCAGGTCAAGTCAAAATTTATTATAGCCTAATGTCACAAAGTATGCCTCACGGGGCTGTACATATAAAAACAAAACATGCAGCATTAATAAAATATTCATGGAATTTTTAACTACTGTTCACTGCACTGTTCTGTGCAGGCAAACCTTGTGACACTTATTCACATTCAATGACATGGTGCCTGAATCAATGAATCAATCAATAAAACCACCTATTTTCAGACACAGATGTGCCGCTTACTTAATTTAGCGAGGTATGCCTCATCCTCATCTTCAAATGTGTCAGCTCCCTGCATGAACTTGGCGTAAGTCTCAGCTGTGTAGTCTAGGAAGAGCTGAATTAACAAAGTAAAATAAGTAAGAGAAAAGCAGACGAAGACGTGGAGTAGAAAAACATTGAGTACGGCATGAAACAGTACGAGAACAGGTGTGGCGACTGTGTTATATTATAATTACATATAGTTTGGCATTATTATCAGAGAAAAACAAGTGTGACAAACATCATAGTACTGTGCTATACATCCACACATATCCATACAGAGAGAGAACATATGGAATGGCTAATAAGCTTGGAATTTGCTTAGACCTTTTTGGTTTCGTAATCAAAAGTTTCAAGTTTTATCCCAGTGACAGATATATGTCCTGTTGACATGTCTGAATGTCCCATATCTTCTCATTTACTGTATGTAATTATGCATTGAAGTGTCAGATATGAGAATGATATTTCAAAGTAAGCACTGCCTTTAGTATTCTGATCATTATATTGCTGATTAAGGCTGCAACCACTGTACCTTGTTATATTCAGCACCTTCTTCAATATTGATGTTGTCTTCAGAGAAATCACTGAACAGCAGCTCCTGTTTACTCATACACCAGTAGATCTGACACACATACAAACACAGTTTTAAATCAATTTCATAGTGCTTCAGTAATTACATAAACTACACCAGCAGCGCCAGACAATATAGAAAAAACACAGGACTGTGTTCAGATTAGTATGGTTAGACTACTTTCTTGTTAGGTCGCTGTCTCTTTTTAAATCAAGCCTTTTTGTTAATCCTAATGTCAGTCATTAAGCATCAACTCTACAATTTCTATGAGAAAATGTGGTTTGCTCCTCACCTTGACAGTGTCAATTAGCCAGATGAGAGACCCCAGCACTTGTGGCCAGGTATGTGGGGCTCCAACAGAATACATTGAGCTCTTAGAGAGGGCAAATGGATACCTTTAGAAACAGACAGAGACAGATAAACAGAGACAGAAACAAAGACAGTCAGCAAATTCTGGGTTTTTAAATTGTGGGAGAAAACAGAGGCTCGTGGAGACTGTTTCTGATGGATCCGTACTGATTAAATAGTTTAATAAAGAAACTTGGTGTGTGTCAATTCTATCTTATAACAAAAATATCCAAATTACAAATATAGAAACATATTGATGTTATGTGTTGTAGGGATTAAAAGTATATCAGTCCACTTCTATTTTATATTTGCAGGGTTCAACAATAGGGAATGCCTTTTTGAGATGATGGCACATTATCCTGCTGAATTTGTACACTGTGGCCAATAAGGAAAACATTCTTAATATTGAACAAAGAGCCATCTACCCAAGGTCTTTTAGGATATGTGGCACCTCCTCCTCTACTTTTGAGGTTGGCATCTGAAAGGTTGGGTCCAGCTGGCTGTAGATGAACTCAAACATCTTAAGGAACTCCTTGCTTGAGGGAGACTGAAGGGTCTTGGTTGACACAGATCCTGGAAAGCCCTTTTCTGTGAGGAACTACAAAGACGTAAAATTAATTAATTAAGTAAGATAAGTAAGTAAATAAACAAACAAATTAATTAATTAATGATTTTTTTTTTAAAAAGGGTTAGGGTTTAGTTAGAGAAAAGTGTTCATACCTCTTGCAGCTGTCTGATACATTGCTGAACAAAGGCCTTATCATGCAGAGGTCTAACATCCTTGATCTTCTCAGCTCCTCCAAACCCTCCCAAAACGCTGTTGCGAGCCAAGCCAGCTCCACTGGTCCTACAGTCACAAGTTCACAATACTGACTTGCCGCCATTACATTTTTAAATGAGATACCAGTTTTATTGCTGGAGAATGGAAACTAAAAATTCCCTGTCTGTCAATAAAAAATTCATTTAGTGGGAAAAGGGTAGGTCCTTGTTAACCTCTCTAGTGTATTCAAAAAGTGAAATTACTGAGCCCTAGGGTTCCCAGTGTAAGATATGACACGACAGTCAGTATCTCTTGTCTGGTCTGTTTTGTAGAACTTACATACCGGGCACCAAAGAAGCTGGTCCTCCTTTCTGAGTTCACAGACTGAGGTTTGGGTATGTTGAGCTTTCCAAATGAAGGCTGTTTACTGTAAAGAATTAAACCACAGCTTATTGTCAGCAGTCATGCAGGTAGATCTGTAAATCACATCCAGTAATGGTAAAAGAGACAAAAGGAAACAGGGTTCTCCATTAGAAACGAAAGGGGACAGTGTAACAGCATGACATATGGCATAGTTACTTAGCAATTAAATTTGGCTGTTACAGGAAAAAACAAGGATATATTCTGCTTACTGGCCTCTTACCTTAAACAAATCTCTTTAAAAGGCCCCTAATTCAATTTCCATAACATTTAATTTCTTTCTTCATTGGGTCATCATATTAAATCACAAATAATGTCTGTACATATAAGCTAACACCAGCATCAAGTTGAAATGAATATTAGACAGCCTCTAAAAACCCAATGCCCCAATAAAGCTCTCTTGTCCTGAGGATGTTTGCTCTTCTCTCACTTCATCTATAGGAAACGGCATACATACATACTTGTTTGTATCTCAAATTGTCACTCCAAGTTTAACAGAGTGGGCCAGTTTAACTGAGTGGTTTTACTGTAGTACATTAACAACAATCTTATATTACAAAGAGTGCAGGAGTAAAGAAGTTTCTATTGCTATGTGGTCATAGTTAAGAGCTACTAGAAGCTGAACTGTGAACATTCTGGGTCCCAATATATTGTGTAAGTTAAATTAATTAAAAACTTAAAGAATTAAAATAGACTGTTTTATAAAATGAGATATTTGTCTGTCTTTAAAATCCGGAATGCAAATAGTGCAGCCAAAGTACTTACTAGTTCCAGATTATGGTGATATAGCATACGGTTTGCTATACACCAGTGTCTGCTGGCGCTCTATGAAAACGTTTAGAATGATACATTGTGCTATTTTTGTTGACAAGACAATTTTAATGAACAGCCTTACCTCACCACTGATATACACAGGCTCTGACCATCAGACCCCATTACAACATTGGCTAAGCTGTAACTTAGATTCCACTAACCTTAGTTGCTAAAGTAGTTCCATTTCTCTACGTTTACCTTTTACTGTTGTGTAGTAAAAGCTAACGTTACCTTTTGGTCTCACTATGACTCACAGTTTGACTAAAACAAATCTTAACTACATACAGACATAAGAAAGCAATAAGTCGGTTACATTATCTGAACTGAATGATAAAATACTGCCTATAATGGAATGCTTCAAGTGCTACTGTAAACCAACCTTTGAGGTGTAGTATACACCATGCTCATCCTGTTGCTATCTGCCACCCGCATAGGCAGCTCCGATAGCCTATTAGATGCTCGACTCATTCTTCCACTGGACAGAAATTCATATAAAAAGGAACAGGCATTGTTGAACAACGTTGTTCTACAGTAGCATTGGCTAGCTCCTTCAGAATTAAAATTTATAAAACATTAGTTAGGTAACGTTAACGACATTTCTGTACGTGATTCCAGCTAGGGTAAACGTTAACGTTACTTGGCTAGTTACTCGTAAGTTGATAACGTTAATCTGTAGTTGTTTAAGAATTCAGATAAAAAAAACTACATACTGAGTTATCTTTGTTATTAGTTAAATCACAAAATAGTTAAAAATTACCAGTAAATTACCATCTCATGTAAAGCAATGTTAACTTAGCTGACATGCAACTGATTGTATCAAACTACGTAAGTGGCGAACGTTAGCTAACGTTAGCTGTGCCAAACACAATTCAGCAAACTGTATTACTTTAGTTTTCGTCAAAATACAGCTACGTCTTTGACTGCTTGTTTTTGATTAAACAACAAACGTTAACTGGTTCTTTAACCTTATTCAAAACATACCGGTCCATTTTCTCCTAGCTGAAAAATAATGTTTTATAAATCGCACAAACGACACTCATAAAAACCGCCAAAGCATACAATCCAACCGACGACAGTGACGTTCAAACAGGGACGGACTACGGAGAGCCTCTTGGTCCAAAAGCCATTCACTACACCAGCCACAAAGATTTAGAAGCATAGAACTTGAATGGAATGAAGCCATTCAAGTTCAAACAATTCATTCAAACAACCAAGTACGCCATACTTCACAGTCGTTTTGCGTTTGCATGGAGGAAATATTCTGTGTGGCGGCTGGGAAACCTTTTATCATCAAAACAGCTGCGTCATATCATATGATAAAGTTTGCGGTCTGTTGCGTATTGATAGTTCAGTGAAAGTCTCATGCAGACGTTGAACGTCACTTTGACAACATCACATCAGTAAACCTAGAATAGCAATTATTAACACTATGAATTTGCGGCCACGTTGATGGTTAACAATTGCTTTCTCCATCTAGCTATATATAGACATTTTTGCATTCATGCGTAGACAGAGGGAACTGGGGTCGTCTTGCAG
>OMKZ01001293.1:0-10525 GCA_900302535.1 Neoniphon sammara
CCATCAAGGGGCCTGGTGTGCTAGGATGTGTAACCCAGGCAACAGATACATAAAGCATTATGGGACTTGATTTAATTTGTCTAAATGGGAGCTGGAGTATCTTGGTTCTCAGTTCGAATGTCCCTGTTAACCACCACTACAATGTAATGGGCTCCTCAACTTAGAGCTGCTGATTGTGGCCTGCTGGTATAGGAGGTTTTCCAGTATAGGCTTTTTTGTGAGTGTGTGTGTATGTGTGTGTGTGTACTGATGATGGAAAGACTGCTCATAAATAAATTAATAAACCTAAATCTCAGTCAAATGTTTCAGCAGGCAACAAATACTGAGCCATAGGAATACAGTGGCATCATAAGTATGCTACAAAATGATACATCGCTCTGCTTTGTTTCTTCAAAGTTCCCACCACCAGCCTTTAAAATATTTTGGGGTCAGTAATTTAACTGGAGGCTAAAGCTTTATTCAGGATTATGCAGCTTTTCTGTGTATATGAAAGCACATCAGGTCATGATAGGCCAGGCTTTGTTGTGTGGTATGAGCCCCTTTGGTCGATTTGGTCCATTGTGTATATTTCCATGCCTAAGTTCCTTGTTTCAGCCCATTTTAAGAACAATTTGAACCAAGACAATTTGGCTGGTAATACCTGGGTGTCATTTTCTGCCCTTGCATGGGACTGTCATTGCCTCTGGCTTGTCTTAAACCGTCAGAGCAATTGAAGCAGCTTCCTCTCCTCGTCCTACTTCTAACTTCCTCTCTTCCCCCTCTTTCCTTTCCCCTTGCATTCTACCCATGGTGCTTTGTTTTAAATGGCAATTCATCCCGTTCGTCCGCTCAGCCACGTTAAACATCAATTTCCTCACCGAGCACACATTACGACCCAATAGAAGAAATAAAATCTCAGCCATTTATTGTGTAACTCCCTCCTCCCGTTCTGGCACCGCTATGCACCACCAGCACCCTCATCAAAGCAGCCCACATCCAACAACAAGGGAGCAGCTACACAACAATGCCAATGCCATTCGACTTCCTCTTAAGTCGTTTTATACTTACTGCAAAACAGTAACGATTTCAAGGGCCTTTGAATTCCTCCAAGAGCCACCGGGGTGTATAAAACATGCATGAGGTGTTCAGTAAACAATGCCCAATGGTCTTATTCCTTTTAAATAAAACTATTTCCATGAGATGTAAGAGGGACTTTAATATTGCCTTAAATATTAAAAGAGAGAACTGAGCCTCATCAATTTTTCATTTATTGGGCCCGCATGTAAGGAGTCATCAATCTCAAAAGAAATTACTGACATTTTCATTTCAAATAAAAAAGGGTACACTTTATCCAGCGGTAATAGGGATTGCCACTCTTACACAGGGAGCATTAAATGGCTTCTGGAGTGCTGAAAATGAGAGAATTTTCTTTTTTGTTTCAGAACAGCTTGTGGTTTTTAACCTTGCGAGGCAAACATGCATGAAATTGCTAAATAAAATGCAACGTATTTCCTCGCTAACGCGCCGCCTTTAAAGGGAATGCTGCTCATTACAAATCAATAAGTCCGCCTTAACAAGCACATATTCCCATCTCCAGCAAGACCTGACTCACCGTGCGAGTAATAACCAACCAGGTTGTTTTGCTGTTCGTTTGTATTGATATCCTGTGACATAAATTCATTGTTTGATTCCATTGCTGTTATGATATATTGTTATAAATGTCTACATCATTACAGCGTCTCTCCGCCTGTTTGCCTTTAGGCTTGAAGGTTTGTAATTACTGCACAATAAACAAATGGTTTGGGTAATGGGAGGGAAGAGGTCCAAGGCCTACAGGCGGTGGAAGAGGATTACAACGAAGGGAGCCCACTTTTCACCTCCAAAAACCCCTCAACCCAAACTACACGGCCTGTCCCGCGTCCCGCCACCGCTCCCCCTGTGGAATCACCTCACTGAATTATTAACCATTGAGCGGTGTTGATATATCATCAACTGTGTACATACATTGTAGAAGGGGAAAATAAGGGTTACAGTAGGCCAGGATTTATAACAAAAGCTTGACATATGCTGCTAATTCACCTTGACAACGCTGTCACTTCCTGCTCAGTGAGTAATTGGCCGACAGAGGAGGAGGGTGCCTTTGTACGCCGCCTCACTGCCAGGCACTTCCTTGCAACTCCACCCTCCACCCGTAATGGATGAATATTTGTTTATAATTTCTGTACACAAGTCTGGATGTCAGTCCCCGACTCACCCCGTGCGCCGCTGTCTCATTTGCATAGGTAGATTGAGACGCCGCGAGCGTAACGAGGTTGGCCCGCGTGTTGGTGATGGAGGACGCTGATGAATAGAGCTCTCTCCCCATCATGGCACCTTTGTAAATGTTTGATTAGTTTTGAATGGATTACTGTTAGATTATCGGGTTTGGGGCCCAAACCTAGACACAGCTCTGCTTCCCCTAGACAGTCCCTTACGGGTCTCCCATGACAGAATGGCGGTTGCATGTTGACAAAGAGCGAGGAGGGAGGAGGGCGGAGGGCACGCTTGTTTATTCAGAGTTGTCAAAATGTTTGATAATGCTGCTGCTCCCTCTAGTCAGGACGTCATTGTTGGGAATACTTTGGATCTGCAGAAAGAGGCTGAAGCATCTTGAGGTAATGACCTAATGAGGGTAGATTTCATGTAAAGAAAAGACAGAAATAAAAAGAAGAAATCATACGCAATAAATTTTAATCTGCAAAGTTTTATTGAATCTTCCTCCACGTCTCCGGAAACAAACCTCCCGAGCCTTCCCTGTTCCCTAGCTCCCGTATCCGCTCAGCATTCCAGGGATATTTAACGGATTGGTGGGAATCTCATAGTCAGAGAGCTATAAATTTTCTGGGGCTGCTGTAAGACGTTCTTATATTGCTTGTGTGGCAATCAGACTGGTGATTATATGGGTAATGAAACATGTGCCTCCTCTAGATGTCTGCCCCTTACATTGCCTGTCTCTTTCCATCCCTCTCTCTCTCTCTCCATCTCTCTCTTTCCTCTCTCTCTCACTGCTTAAAGCTGGTGATGGATGGGGCGTAACTGTTAGGGGGAGCGGTAGCCCATCAGTTCCGGGGCCCTATTACGCAGAGTTGGATGCTGGGTAGAGGGGCACGAGACGTGGAACAGAGACACTGTAGCAGGCAGCCTGACGGGTTAACACTAAACCCCCCACCCCCCCTTTCCCTCGAAAACCCGTCTTGCATCTTGACAGCGCCGCCATTGTGCTACATTCCTTCTCAATCTGTTTAGCTTCCTGTTGTGACCTTTCATACAGTCAAATATATTAGTGCGTGGCGCACTCTCATTAAAACAGTGCATTAACCAAAAAGACTCTTTGGAGTCTAAATGACAGCCGAAGGAACTGAAAGCTAATAGCCGTGGGCAGTTGGGGAAACTTAACTCATGAATCAGTGAGCTAATGCTGGAGCAGCAAGCCTGGAGCGCTGTAAGCGTATGGCACAAGCTCCATTGTTCCTCCCCCCTCACTCTCACTCTCTCTCACTCTCTCTCTCTCTCTCTCTCTCTCTCCCTCTTCCCTTTCCTCTCCAACACTTTCTCCTCTCTCTCTCCAACTGCTCCCTACGTCTCATATTCACTATCACCTGCTAAGTTCGCATTCCACTTCTCTCTGACATATTTATTCTTTTTTTCACTCTTTTACTCCATCATCCTCCCCTTGCTCCTGCTATCTTATTTGTTCATTTCATTCTCCGTTCATTTCATTCTCTGTTCCCCCTATTGCATTGCGCCCGTTGGTCCCATCATTTCTACTTTCTGCCTCCCTGCTCTTACAGTCCTTTTTGCCTGTGCTCTCTCTTGCTCTTTATCCTCCCTTATTGTTTTCAGAGAGAGAGGGAGAGAGAGAGGGAGAGAGAGAGCAAAAAAAAATGGAGAGAAAAGAAAAAGAGCTAAAGAGAAATGAAGATAGAGGAAAAAAGAGAGAGAATAAGAGAGAGGAGAGAAGTAAAGGGAGTAAAGGGAGAGGAGAGAGGAGGAGAGAGTAAAAGCTCATTACTTTCCCCCTGATGGGAGAAAATGAGTGAGGGGGCAATAATAAAGCTTGAATTTTTCAATACTGTTAAAAATGGGGCCCTGACAGCTCACCGCCAGTGCAAGGGACAGGCGCCGACAACGCATGGTGAGCCACCGAATTAGCAATACCATACATCATAAAATCTAATTAAATCAAGGAGCAGAATCAAATTAGTTTTCTGTGACTCAAACCGCCCGCCAAAAGGGCTCTATTAAATGAACTGTAGAGAGGGAATTAAATAATTCACAGTGAGGGATTTTGCATTTATACAAAAATTGTGCACTTAATTGTCCGTGCTATATTACAGATTTGGCCTTATGTTAACAATGAGCCTAAAGCACACTTACTCGTGCGCACTGTGCACACATTAGGGCCTACATGGTCGACAAGGCTTCAAACTAAGGGGATATTAGAGTAACCATTGGCTGTGATGGCACTAGTATAGTAGATCACAGTGCATAAAGGTCTAGAGCAGACAAGGGTTATGCTGATTATACTCAAATGAACTACAATATGCAAAATGAAAGACAGTGGCCCTAAAAATGAGGTTAAACAGTGAGCTAGATGTGGATGTTAGGCAAGGTATTACATTTGACGCTTCACCAGTCGTACTGGGTTTGGACACATAATATGGGTTTTGGACATATTGCAAAACCCACAGGTAGACCATCAAACTAAACATGTCAGATGGAGTTCTGTCATGAAAATGGAGCACTTTTGTTACAGTGCAGTGTGAGCGTTCAACCATCTCAGCTATTCTCTTCCTCCCTCGCCCCCATCCACCCTCTCCCTCAATCTCTCCATCTCCCGTGCTTCCCTCCCTGGCATCAAAACAGCACAACTTTATTATAGTTGCTGTCAATACCATAATAATAAAAGAACGCAGAGGGGAGAGACTACCATATTACACTTTTAACGAGAATATAGCAGATGCACATTGAGTGAATATTGAGTTTTAAAACTTGTCGCCGTGTGATTTGTGGCCTTGTCAGCGCAAATATTTTTCAATGTCATGGCAGCAAGCCGGGGCTGTCACTTCGGCGGTCAGCCGGGATGGGGGGAGGCAAAACACAATGATCTGGCCCTTAATGGGGAACCGCTGGGACTGGCATGGAGGTGATGAAGCACTGTTTAGTTTGCGGCTGCCATATTTCTGCTGGGGGACGTTATTATAAAACACAGTGTTATTTTGTCAGATTTCAATCATGAGCCAGGTTATTTGTCACCCGCCATCATATTGTTGGGGCAAGTCAGGCAGACGGTGAAATATGACCCTGAAGCCGTCCCAACCCAACCCCGCTCCCTGGAGAAGACCAGAGTTTTCTTTAGACTAGAGGCATAACTCTAAACAACTGTTCAGATTTGTTGTCCCACTTTTTGCTCCCATGTAATATCTATATAGAGGTACAAAAATTACTATAAAAATATATTTTTAAAAATACATTCTCATATTGTATCTGCATAGAGGTACATAAATTACTGTAACTATTGTGATTTTTTGTTTTTAATTCTCATATAATATCTATGTAGAGGTACAAAAATTACTATAAAAATAATTTAAAAAAATATTCTCACAACAGAATCCCTTCTTTTATCTTCTTTCTTTCTTTCTTCTTCTTCTTCTTCTTTATTATCCTACGCCTGTCCTTCCTCATTTTCTCTTCTTTTCTTTATTTTTCATTCAGGTCTCATGGGGAGTCATCTTCTACAGTAATCACAGGTCTCAAGATGCATCTTTGTTTAGGAGTGTCAGGAGTGTCAAGTATCCTCATGGAGGAAAATCTCCAGGGGACCGCTGTTTAATTTGCTCCGATAAAAAGTGCTCTTAGGGGCTTTACTCGCATATGACTTTATTATGCTGCCTAACAGACTATGTAGTAAGATAATGCAAGTTTAATCCTTTCCTTTCACCCCATGTTGACCATACTAGCTCAAAAATGGCCAGTTGGGCACAAGAACGTCCAAGTGGGGGTCAAATTCAAAGACCCCCCACAATGAAGCACACAGGACATCTGCACTGACTCGAGACGAGCCAATAAACTCTTCCATTCACTGTTCCTAATCTTGAGAGCATCAATTTCTGCTAATCTCTCTTATAACACTATGTGATTGTATAGCATAGTGCAAAATATTTCAGGGAATGCACTCCATTTTTGTTGAGTGCAGATTACACCACAATTCAGTAAAGTTCATCCAAAGCATACAATTCAGTGACATATATTGAACTTTATGCCCCACTTACACACATTTATTCCTGCCTGATCCCCTCCAGAATGCTATTTAATTCGCTATTTCATTTTCCTTTTCAGCGGTTCCATCTCTTGTGACTGAAAGGTAGAGGAAAGCAAGAACTGGTGCTTCCATTTGCTTATTGACATTGAAATCTGGTTTGCAGCTCACTATTCATGTCAGTCAGATGCGACTCAGATACCCCTCAGTAACTTCATTTCCAAATCATGTCACTTTTATTTCCTTGTCGCCCTTGTGTTTGAATGTCATTGCTTCTACCCAAACACATTGCAGATGCAAACCCTACACTTTGAATTTGAATATTGCTCTCCTTTTATGCCGAATGAACTGTCTTCTCTGTGCGCCATTAATTCAGAGTGTTTGTCGATACTGTTGCACCAAATCGTGGACCAGTTTCTAAAAATGCAAATGTCAATTGGTTGTTAATAGTGCCTACTGTTGGCTGAGAGACAGGGTGACATTGTGTACTTCCATCGCCACATCTGCCCTTCCTAGCCTCTGGATAAAGATGCATTATTGCCTCTGAATGTGGGCCCACTCTGTGTGTAGCTCATATTGGAAGCTTAACAAACCGCTTTTGCAAATCAACCAAAACATGTAAAGTGGGAGAAACTTTTTCCTTATCACCTGCTTTCCATCCCCCCACGTGTTCATTGGTAAAATGACATGCATGGTTTTGACTAAAGTTATGACATCATGCCTTCACATACACACCTCCATGCACAGACATAAAAACAGTGTGTACATAAACAGTAGGCACGTATCTGCATATACACACATTTGCACACACACACACATAAACACACACAGCAACCATTAGCATTGGCTGATATGACAGCCATTAGCACACTGTTTCTAGTTGTGTGTGTTCCATTCCAAAAGAAGAATCATTTACATAATGTGTGTTTTCCCCAAACGGTGTGAACAACCGTCGCTCTGTGTAGGTTTCCTGCTGGCAAATGTTTCAAACTGACCTTGGGAAACGGTCCATCCGCAAACGATACGCAGTTACATCCATAATGGGGCTTTTACCTGTCTTTGTGTATATGTGCGCGTGCATGTGCGTGTGTGCATGCCCGCAAGCATGTGCACGCGTGTTTGTGTGAGTGTCTGCATGTGCACGATACTGAATGCAGGTGTGTGTGTGTGTCTATGTCTGTGTGTGTGTGTCTACAGCTGATGACTCTGTGCCAGCCGGACGGCTTTTATACGTATTAATATTAATATGTGCCTGAGCTGCAGCCCATCACATCCCTGCCCTGTGGCGCAGAGTGTCCGAGGGCGGCCATTATCATCCCGCTCTGACTGTCAGTGAACCTGGAGGAAAGTAAGATAGGGACGTTGACTACCACGCTGGGGTCAAACAGTCAGGCTAATACAGCTCAAACCGCCACTAGTGTGGAGGATACTGTGGAATGGGCTGCAATCACGTCCATCTATTTGTGCTGCAATTTCACATGTACAGTATTTACTGAAACACACATCCCCTTATGGATATGCGCTTAAGGTCTGCTGAAGGCCTACAACACACACACACACACACACACACACATGCATGCATTCACACACATACATGCATAGGTACACACATGCACACAAATAAACACACACATCATCATAACATATTATTACTGTCATGTGAAAACCTTGTAACTCCAATTTCAGTGATTTCCATGTTTTAACTTCATTTTAAGGATAATATTGTTTTCGATGGGATGAGAAAATTCAATAACCCTAATGAAGTCCAAATCCGATTTTTTAAGTGTAAAATGTGTGGTGGTCAAGCTAAAAGCCAGATTGTTTTCTCTAAGTTCTTCCAAAGTTGACATTTTGGAGATACAAGGTTTTCACCCAGCAGCGGCAATATGTATGCTAGAATATAAAAACATGGTATGGTGCCATATAGGCATATAGGTATCAGTATAATCTATGACAAGTAGTAATCCTTTCCGATTAAGGTGGTCTCCGGGTCCAAAGGGCAGTATTGATGATGACGTTAAGCATGACCCATAAAATCAATCAATCAATGGAATATTAAATGTATATGTCTGGGAGCTTCTCTGTGTAATGCTCAGGGGTGAATCTCCAATAGCCTGTCAAGGTTTATTGCTTTTTATGGGGGAACCACCAAAGCACCGTTTCCACGAAAATATGCCTGTATATCAAAGAGGCTGTGACATCAGGGCTGCAGACAGAGGCTGAAGAAACCCAAACACTCCCTCTTCCTCCCTCTCTTTCCCTTTCTCTTTCTGCTTTCTCCTATTCATGCTGATGCAGACACACAAAAACAGAACCACACACTGCCAGCACACACCAAAATAGATGAATTTTGTTTCAACAAAGGGAGTATGGTAATTAAATGTCAGATAAGGCCATTCAGAATGCCCAAGACTGTGCCAGGCAAATATCCTGATCAGCTTAAAATCAACCAAGTGGGGCGGAATAACAAAAATCCAAATTGGTTGGTCTAGATCAGTTTGATAGGGCTTTCAATATAGTACACAACAATGGCCAAAATGAATACGAATCAAATTACAAGAGCTGTGATATGGCATGAAACTGCATGGGGGAATTCAAGCACAATCACTTTTCAATGTGGCTTCCAATATTGCAGCCAATCCTCTCACGATTCATATCCGATCACAAATAATGTTTATCACTCTCATATCTTTCTCCCTAATGGAAAAGGCCTAGTGTTGGGGTTTAAGGAGTGCATTCATTTTTAATGAGGTCTGGGCATTGGCCAGAATGAAATGAACAGGCCGAGAGTTTTGGGCCATAGTAGCAACGACTGGCAGTAAAAGGTCGATCCATTCTTTCTAATTCGACCAGGTTATGTGTAGCCATACGTTGCTAAGTTGCTTATTACAACCAAGCAACATTTTTACTGTAATGTTACAGAACTGTTGGGAAAAAAGGGAATGCTCAATTAAAAAGGCACTATTGCAGAAGGGATATTTTGCCCCGGTGAGAGCAATACCATGCCAAAAGAAGTGAAATACGAAAAAAAAACAAAAAAAAAAACTACTTACTGGTGCTGTTGGGTGCTGGCAATTTGGTCTTAAATCTCTAATGGTGATGTCATCCCATCAAATAATCCTAATGTGTCCCATAATAGTAATAATCCCTGGTCCCATTGTTTTTATCATTAATGAAACTCCCATTGTGATCGTGCAATAGGTTCCCAGGGTTCCAATAGGTTCTTGTCAGATATAAGTCTAGTTGGTGAGAGAAAGAAAATTAGATATTCTGCATGTTCACCTGATATTCAGCCGACAACATTATTTCACACTTACAGTGCTAAAAACGGGAAACTATATCACTTGAACTGAGTAATTCTCTACAGTGTTTATGAGTTCAAAAGGACCATCAAATTTCATGTAAAATAAGCTCTCATGCAGGAGAAGGCACTCATATTTTATGTCTAATTCTGGAAGAGAAGATGTATTTCCTGCTTCCACAGGAAGCATGATTGGTGTGTGACTGAGCGTCGTGACGAGATCACTTGGCGGGGCTGAGGATAAAATGTCGCTTAGGATAATGTGATTGCCCTTAAGGTACAGGGAGGTGAATTATATTCCCTGATTTATAATCTGAAAATTAAAGACTCACTCATTTTCTAATTTAATTCCATCTTCAATGGAACAATGTTCACTCTGAGCCAAATTGGCGAATAATGTTACTAATTCAGATGCAGATGTAATTTCTATTCGGGGGTTGCGGCGCCTGGTGATGAACGAGTCCCGGATGGATCGTTGCCACTCCTATCTCCCCGTCTCGACAATTCCCCAGCAGTTGTGATAATAACCTGAGCAATAAAGGAGGGAGAGGCAGTGCTACCCTGTTCCACTCCTCATACCCCAACTCATCTGATACTTCATCTAATAGTATTTCTGTCCTTTCCTGTGTCACTCTGTCTGAGGGCAGCTGACATTGCGCTCCTCCATACAGGAAAACAGGAGCATTCTGAACATTATCGATAGAAAACTGCATTAACACGAAGACTCTTAATAACCTGCATAATTACTGCTGCCTTCTGCAACACAAAAAAGTCATTGCAATAAATCTGCTGTTAAGAAGTTGATTGAATGCAGGGTAAATGTCAAGGTAATTATGAGGCGGTGAGGGTTAAAAGCAACGTTAAATCCTCCCGCAGAGTGGTGACATTCAAGCGACGGGACGAGATAGCGAGGGAAGAAGAAGAGAGGAGGGGGGGGGGGGGGGGGG
>OMKZ01001298.1:2779-13908 GCA_900302535.1 Neoniphon sammara
ACATGCACACAGTGATATAAACATTGTTTACACTGTAACAAAAAAGATTATTTGTGTGTGTGTGTGTGTGTGTGTGAAGTGTTTTGTTCTGCATGCTTTGTAGTTTGTGATTGTTTTGCTGATTCAATTTCACAGTCTCACACACACACACACACACACACACTTTTACATTGTTCTATGTAGGGCTGGGTGATATGGACAAAATCAAAAATGCTGATATTTTTGACCAAATACCTCAATATTAATATTTGGACGATATTGTAGTGATGACTATTGGTGGTTCCACAAATTATTTACACAATGAGTTTTTTGATAAATAGTCATTAATAATGTGGATATGATGACTAAACAGGTAGAAGCAAATAATTGAACAGCTTCAACAGTCTATTAAGTTAAGAAAATTACATCCCCTTACTGTAATGCAGCCTTTAAAACCAGGAAAAGGCAGCACTTATGCCATATCACAATATTACAATATCCAAAATCTCTGACGATATCTAGTGTCATATCATGATGTTGACATAATATCGATATATTGCCCAGCACTAGTTCTGTGTATGCTGAGGTAAGCTAGGTCATTTGACTTTAACTGAAGCTAGCATGCAGCTCAGGTTCAGTCCACCACTGACTTGGAGTTACGCACACTGTATGTTATGGGGGCATGGGAGGCTATCTGAGGTGAGCAAACCGGAGCATTTGTACAGTCGCACAGTTACTATCCAATTTATAGTCCCTGCCATTTAAGTCTAGTGCATCCAAACGGCTGTCTAGCTGAGATGAACTGCTCCACCTAGATGAGATAAAGCACACTCAGTGTTCCCTAGCAAGATAGATGGGCACATTTGCATGCTGGGCTGTCAGTTTCACTGCTGTCTCTCCTCCTTCTTCTTTACTTTCTTTCCACATTTTCTTTCTTTCTGCCTTTTCCAATGTCTGGCTCTTAAAAGGGAGCACTACATAAATTTCTAGTAGTTAGGGAGATATCATGGTGCCTAATGCATTATTCACAGTTGACTGACAGTGGTCCTTAATTGATCGTGCCTGCTTTAAATGGGACTGTAGTGGGTAAAGGAGACAGTGGCCCATGCAAAAAAAACAATGGATTGTGGCTAATGAACAGGCAATGACAGTAAGTCTTCCAAGCAGTTAAGTCAGTGGTTCATTGTGACAGAAATTACATGTGCAGTGTTCACAATTAACATCTTTATCATGTTCAGGCCTAATTACTGGAAATGAGCTTTGTGATTGAGTATGGGATAATAGATGTCTGATTTATATTGATGTCTGAATTATTTCTACTCGAATTAAGTTTTTTTTTTTTTAACTGTCATGGTGGAAAAAGCTTGACAGTCGATTGAGGCATCCTTACTTGTCCTTATATGATCTATTCTTCAAAATAACATAATGAAGTTGTCACTGACAAGTATTGTTTTATGTGTAGGCAAATCAGCAACACACACGAACATGTCATTTTGTTTGTTTTGTTTTTATTTTGTATTATTTCCCTCTGTGTATGCCAACAAAATGATAAGGAAACTTTATAGCAGTTCATCTGCTCTTTTGTGTACAGTCAGTATTCTTGATAATGAGATGGAGAAATACTCACTGCATTCATGCCTGTTAATCTTCAACATCTGTACAGTATTTCATATACAGGTTTCAGTAAGAGTGTGAGAATAAAAATGATTCCCTTACATGCTGACAAGATCCAATTACAGTTTGTGCTATCTATCTATCTATCTATCTATCTATCTATCTATCTATCTATCTATCTATCTATCTATCTATCTATCTATCTATCTATCTATCTATCTATCTATCTATCTATCTATCTATCTATCTATCTGTGTCTATCTATCTGTCTATCTATTCATCTATCTGTCTGTGTGTCTATCTGTCTATCTCTCTGTCTGTTTATCTGTCTGGCTGTTTGGTTGTCTGTCTGTCTGTTTATCTGGCTATATGTGTGTTTATGTGTGTGTGTGTGTGTAATTATTTCTACAGTATGGGGTCTTATTCACAAGCTGTAATCGAAAAAATATGTCAAGGATGAAGGATCTAAAATATTTTCCTCTGAAATTTGTATCTAATTAACTTTTAACAATTGACATGCAAATTTTGTGTGCTTTCCCTTATTCCCTCTTCTCATTCCTCCTCTTTATCCACAGTGTGCTATAGTCTGACCTTAATATACTTTCAGTGTTACATATATCACGACATGTTCCTGGGGAAGGTTTACCTTATAGCTAAGCTGAACATTGAGCATTCTCTCTGTGTTACATTCACAAATTTAAGTTGCAGTTGAGGATAAAGACAGTAGTGCAATAGACAGAAAACATCAAGTGTATGCCTGTGCCAAGTTGACCGAAAGGGAAATAAAATGGTAGGGCAAAAACAAGGTGCAAGATTTACGAGCTAATGACCAAAAAAGTGTGTTTTTGTTTTGTCTTCACAAAGTACTGTACTGAGTGGCAACCTGTCACTACTGCATTACATTGCCCCACTACACCCACTGGAAGTTGTCTGTGTTTAAGTAAGGCTCCACTGAAAACAGGGCCAAATACATAAAATCTTGACAGACTTTTATAAGGTCATTAATTAACATTTATGGTTAAGTCTAAAATGACTAAAACTTAGCACTGCCTGTGCATAAAATCCATTTAAAGGTTTTTTTCTTTTTTTAGTTTGTTTTTGTGTGTATTTTTAGGCATTCAGCTTTAGCAGTAAATGGAGCACTCCGTCTGACTGATTAGCTTGTGAGCAAGAGGGAAATATTTATGATGGGATTTGATTATTCATAGTTTATTCATAGTCCCCCCCCAAACTTGAAAACTGAACTTGTTCCATGAATTTGTCAGAGTGACAGTTGACTTTCAGCATCCGTGACAGCCGTCTGTGCCAGTCCAAAAGGTGGACATTTTTGTTTGTTCTCCATATGCTTTGGCTCCTATGAGATGAATTTTTGGTGCTGGAATGTAAGTCATGTCATAATTGAAACCTAACGATGTCCCCTGAGCCCTCAGCTCACAGTGACAGTGATGGACAGTATCTTTTGATCACAGACTACCTCCAATTGGACAGTACTGCCACTGCTCATGAATACTTGTAAGATTTAATGTGGGAACCACAAGTTTTAGTTCTCTGGTTCATAAATCTCCAGGTGTATTTTGGACGGATGATAAAAATAGCTTCAGTAGGAGGCAGGAATATGCTTTAGGGTCTATTTAAATGTCTGGAAGGAAGACGGAGCAACTTACTGTTTATCAATGTCTATTTTTTGTCACACTGTTTCCTAAAATATTCTTTAAAAATATTATTAATATATTTGACAACTGTTGGTTTCTCAGCAAGTCTGGCCAAAAATGAATCATGCATTAACTTGTCATTTAATAAAAAATTTTTTAAAACAAAGTAAAGCCCTTTATGAGTTCTGATGGATATAACTTTCATTTGTTTGAGTTTGCTGCATGGTTTACAGGCAGTGTGTTCCCTCAAGGGAGAGATGGGACATGAGAAAATGTTGAGAGATTAGCTCTATGTTGAAACAACCTCGAAGGAATGGGCATTCTCTCGTTATTCATTCGTCTGCTTGTCAATATGAAGTATTACTGTCTCCTCCAGTCTTGACATGCGCCTCCAAATCCACAAGGGGCCTTTCGTTCAACTACTCTTCCCGTTGCAGTGCTGTTAAACGGCTCATTAGTAAGGCTAACGTGTTATGTACTGAAGGACAAATGTATTGGCTCTGCGGCTTTACCTGTGCTGTCATATACATAAACCATGGAGAGTGGAGATTAGCACTCTTTGTCTTTCTCCAAATGAGAGCTGGCTCTGAAACTGCAGGAGTGATGCAGTGTGTATGTATTGATGATTTTGTGCCAATAATCAAACAATTACCTTTGATGGTATCATTGTGGAATGTAGTGTCTGTCCTGGTCAAAGTGCCTTTGCACAGGGCTCCTCTTATTAAACACATACTGTACATTTATGGATAGGTAGGGAGATGGCTGGATTGATTGGTAGATCAATGGATAGATGGATCATGTGATAAAAGAAAGAATTTGAATTAAAACTGCTAGAACTCTTCTAATTATTGGCTGAAAATTACAAAGCTTAAATAAAAAAGATTGACTTTGTACTCTGCTCAGGAAAAAATGACTCACTGTGTAGCATCACATATTAATTAAAAATTAATAAAAATAGAAAAACAACCATTACTTCAAAGTTAGTACTCCACAGTGCATCCTCTCAGTCTGGGTGCATGCAGTGCTATAAAGAGAAAAGCGTAGCTACATATTTATGATTTAAATTCTGTTAGGTACAGCACTATCACTGAATGGATCTGCAGAGCAAAACGCTTTCATTGGCATGTTTGCCTTTGGAAATGGGAAGTAGTGGCAAAACCTTCCGCATCATCTTTCCTCCCAGTCCTTTATTTCTCACCCTATCACCCCCCCCCTCTCTCTCTCCAGTATTTCTCTCTCTCTATCCCACCCTTTTCATGCTGTCGTTCTTTCCTATCAGTTTAGGGGAAGAAATAGATTGTCTCCTCGCTCCCATAATCAATTTGTGTCAGCACACCAGGATTCTCTCTGCAAGTGCCAATGCTGGGAGAACACTTGGTATTCACAAAATGAAATAATGGGCCACCATAAATTCTATAGAGAGGCACTGTCTGCTTCACTTAGGTTTAGGGAGATCTCTACTAGATAAATCTTGATAGCATCTTCTATGCTGGCACCAGTGCTCCCGCGTGGCTTGCCATCCTTTTACGCCTCAATTTTCAAAGCCTTATGTCTCCAGTGGTCTGGCATTAGTAAACGACTGACAGTGAGTAACATCTGTAAATTTCACTTCAGTTACAATGTGGCTGTTTCTGATGTGGTGGCATTGAAAGCATCTTGTTGGCATGTACTGCATCATAACTGGTTGAGTGGGTTTGATATGCTGTGGTTTTACCTGGGCTTTAGTGAGCATATCTCTCAGAGCAGCATACGCTAGAAGATTAATTTACTATGTCGACCATCGCATCTGCCTCAATGTCCCATGATATTGCCTATCGTTTTTAACAAACTACCACATGCTGTGATATTTCTGAGCTCTCTAAATATAGCAATTTTTCATTTTTTACCCCAAGGCAAAAAACAACATCTAGGTAGACACACAACCTTACGTTCACTCAGTCATTGAAATTCATGAGGAGAGGGGGGAAAAAAACAAGGCTAATTTTTCAAGAGCAGGTTCAAAAGCATCAGGCCATTTGTAAAAGCTGTTCAGATGAATACACATGAAATAAATGTTAACTCTGCTGACAGGCTATTAATAAAATGCCTCAATGTTTGATTTAGAGGCAAGGCAAGGCAAGGGATGTGCCAGGGGAGGTGGGAGTGCTATTAGTGGGCGTAGGGAGGAGAGGCCTTATCTCTGGCTAACTGATGTCTTTTGGGTTCTTTGACTCCCTCAGGTTGATTTGGCCCTCTCTTTATCATGAGTGATACACACCAGCCAGATTAGCTATAGCTAACCCAAGATCAGTGAGATGTTGTTATACCGGTGATGCTCAGATCGATTATATCCTCAAATGACTTATTAAGATATATCAGATAAGACTATGAATTGTTGGAAACTAAATTGGATAAACTGAGAGAGTGTGACCAAGTAGCTAGTTCTTGCCACAGTACTATGACATGGAGAAGTGTGTTTGAATTGGTGGATTGTTGTGATGGCTAAGTGGCACTTTCTGTAGCAAGTGCATTGACGATTAAAGAGTCGGCTGACGGTTGGTTTTATATCCAATTTAGCTTCAATTTGTTGTAATGTAGATGGTTCTGTCCTCAAAGTTGGTCTCTCATTCCTTCATTTGATTCGCACGATTGTCACTAGAGAGTCCTGGGCCTTTGCTATCCTGTTTTAACTTGAGAGTTGGTTATTTTTACACATACTGATTGAATGGTCCAAGATCATAGTAGCCTATTAAGAGTGGATTCTATTTTTTGTTGTTTTTTCACATCTGAGTTTTCATTCACAGGGGGTGGTAGTTAAGCATTTTTCAGGGTTGAAAGCATAAATAATCAAGAGGAAATAATATTTTCCATTGAAAGGAGCATTTAGAAGTGCCTGCAATCAGCAGGCCTCACACATAACACACTAAGGCAGTGTTGATGCTTGGAGCTGTTAGTTTATCAAGCAGGGAAAATGGCTGATGTTTACCTCTTGCTGCCCCCAAACACTGCTCTGTGTAACCTGCTGTGTCTGCCATTTCCCCGCTGACCCTAAAAACCCAGTGTGCAGAATTCCTCCTCTGCTAGTCTGATACTGTGTTGTGCAGCCCATCGTGTGAGATTAGGAGTGCAAGGCAGCACTATTATGTTTCTTTACCAGCTAGCTAGCTGGGGCTGTGTGTGCATCATCAGTCTAGCTCACTGAGAAAATGTTTGAGAATTTGCCATGAGGTCCAGGTGACCTAATATGTAACTTAATGAATTAAACTTAATGGAGGTTTCTTAAAGCAATTAAAAAATGAAACACATACTGAGAGGGACTTATGCTACAATTTATATTATAATGATCCTCTTTTTTACCATGTTATTTCTAAATAAACATGTAAATAGCAGACCATGAAATTAATCTTTAATATTACTGTACATACCCTGAAACCATGAGAAATGGTTTGAAAATAATGTGATGTACCACATTTCCATACAGAGAGAGCAGGAAGCGACTAAGAATTTAGTTGGGGAAAGTAATGGAGATAAGTTCAAAGCCACGTGGAATGTGCACAGCAATGCATTACACTGTCATGGTGTGGAAGGAGATTGCAGGCCCATTCTCACTAGGGGAATGTGCCAATTATTAGATAATGTTCAGAAAGAGCTGTCATGGATTAAAGCTTTACAGGAGTCAGGATGCTCTTCAAATGAAGATGGTTTGATTAGCATACACTTAGCTATGCCAGCAAGAGTTTTAGGCTGAATACAGGATTTCAGCCCTCTCCAAACTTTGTTTGCAAATCCTGTACAAAAATGCATTGTTAAAGTCATATACTGCTTCCCCTTTAAGCTTAATACCTCAAGAATTTTGTTATGCATTTGGTATATGACATTCTCTGGATAAGTAGGCTATGTTGAAATGGTAGTATTTCTTTGCTCAAGTCACCGAAACTTGCATTTTGAATCTTAGTGTGGACTTAAAAGAAGTTGGACCAACATCTTTGTTACAGTTGAGGTAGGGAAACCTCACAGCATTGTGACCTGGCCAAATGTGCCTGCAAATCTCACTGGAATACCTAAGACTGATGTAACCATGTGCTATTTCTGACTAAAACTTACCAGTTTCTTATTTAATTCTGGTGGTGTGATGAGTATAAGAATCATGTGACAAAACAAAATGAAAAGTATAATGATAAAAGCGGTGGTGTATTTATGTGATGTATCTCATAAAAACAGCAGATATTTTATGCTGTCTTTAATAACCACAAGCACTATGGCACATCTGCTCATCACTGAAAATCACTGTCAGCATTATGAAACTGTAAATCCTTATTGCATGGTGCCATGAGTTATACCTGCCCTAGCATTAATGATTATTAAGGGCATTGACACTAATTTATCATTTAGCTTCTAATAGATGTGCTACTATCAATGAACTATGTATTATATATATACATTTCTAATAGCCTGGTATAATCCAGTGGTGGCTGGGGTGGTTTTGATCCTCTATGCTGTGATGTGTGTTTTTTTTTTTTTTTTTTTTAAATGCTATATTTATATTCTTTAATAAGAAAGAGCCATAAACCTGAGCTCTTGAGGGCTGTTAAATATCAGGTGTCATTATTTCTGATAACCAGCACAGAATTTCTAGGCAAGTAGCAGTTTAATCCTTGCACTCAGCAGGAACAGCAGTTGGATTTGGTACCTGCAAGATTTTATCTTTTTAACTCAAACCAAAAAAAAAAAATGCTCATTTCATACTGTCTTATGATCATGATATGACATTTTTAAATGGGACTTGCTCCAATGCCACATGATGGGAAACAGATCATGTAAAATGGAGGTGTGATGAAGAAAATGAGCAATAAAAGCACCTGGAAACCGTACACTCAGCTCTTGGAATACATGTGTGAATAAACTTTACCCATTACCTTTCAGTGTTTTTTTTCCCCCCAAATTCTGCTTTATCCAGCCTTAATGTGTTATGTTGCCTTAATTACTTAAGACATAAGAAGTTAGCCTGTCATCTGTAGTTGTCATGCAGTCATGACAAAGGGGTTGTCATCAGCTTTTGCCATGCAGGAACCCAATCAATGTGGAGAGCTCTCCTCAGAGCACTCAGGGCAGCCTTTTGATAGCCCGTGAAATGAGGGGCCTCTCTCCTTCATCGGCCTCCAGAAAGACAGAGAGCAAGAGAGAGGAACGGCCCGCCTCACTGTGCTCTCAATCTCATCTCCAGTAAAGTTAAAGCACTCCTCTATTTTTCATCATGGCCCACAATAAGCAGTCCAATCATCTGACACCCACATCATACTCATGGACTTGTTTTCATCACCTGAGAAATTCACAGATTTTCCTTTGTCTTTAAAAGCTGAATAAAGCAATTTGCAGTGCTCATATCAAAGTGACTTATACAACTATTAGGGGAGACATAAGCAACAGTGGTATATTGGTGAAGTGCTGGGTTAATCGCCCATTCATTATTCTTGTGGCCCTTATGAGGAAGAACGTCTTATTCTGATATGGTTAGTGACAAGCTCCAAAGAAATCTTTTTCATGTGAGTTTGAGGAGGGTGTTGGTGGAAATGGAGGCTAAAGGACCCAGATTGGGAATGCTGTGTGTCTGAGATACCTCTGAGCAGTGTTTGATCCATCTTTTGAGATAAGACATCACTGGTTCACCCACATGGATGTTGATCCAGTAACTGCATGGGCTCTCCCCTCACCAAGATATTGTCAGGCTCCCATAAAAATGTCATTGTGCTAAATGAGTGCATTAACCTTTTGGGGAACATACTCTTCATCGAACGCCTTTAAACAGGAGTGATTAACACATCTTCTTTAGTGGTGCTGGGGGAGGAGGGGGGCGGGGTGTTTTCACTTTGGTCTCCAGTCAAGCTCTTGGCAGACAGTTTATCATTATCTTAAAGCAGCAAACAGTGACCACTAAGACAGTGATATTTCAGAATTCTTAGAAAAAAAGATAAATGTTGCTTTTGATTTTTGATGGGAGGTCAGTGGGCTAAGGCATCAATTAGGGAGTAATGCTGCGTGCATTCCAGTGTGCTACCATGAACACATCTAGGTTTCCTTCCATCAATAATTGACAAGCAGATGTAGTTAAAGAAATAATCAGTCTGTTTTAAATGGTATATATTAAATTTAATCCCACGTATTATTATAATCTTTTTTTATGTAGTGTCAAAATGGAGTGGAAATTATTTTCAACTACCTTTGTTTTGGCAATTGAGAAAAACATTTTGTCTTAGAATGATAATAAGTTTGGTACAATCAGCACAATATTACAGCAGCACGAGATAAATGGCAGGGTTTACTAAGTTATTGTCATTACTGCCTTAGTTCTTCCAATGGAGTTATGGATTATTGACTCTACACTCTGCTTTGAAGTTGCACGAGGGTGGTAGGGGTGGTGGAGCATGATTTTTCTTTTTACTTAATATTGGTACTCTCATTACCAATATTACAAGGCTTCCTGATTGCAGTTTATTTAAAAGGTATTCATAATGTCACATTGTGTGTCATTCAGTGAAATCAAGACGCACAGGAGGAATAAATGCAGCACATACCTGTTTTAGTTGATTGTTTTGTCTGGTTAGCTGTCAATCTGGACTCAAGACATCAAGTAGTGAACAGTGTACCAAAGAAGATTTAGAATAAGTAAGAGCTGGAGCACTTGTGCCCAAACTTAAAAAAAAATTATGGATAGGATGAAAAGGAGCAGGGTTCTGGGTTCTGAGGTCCAGGATGGACTTTTTACCTTTCAGGAAATACAGTACCCAGCTCTCAGAGCACACACTCATCAGCTGAAGACTCAGAAAGCAGCAGGTGTAGTAACTAGGGATGGGAATCGCTGCTTAACTCGCAATACCGTACTATCACGATATTTTACCCACGATAACGGTAGTGTCATGATACAGGTGATTCGGTAATGTGCGCTATATTATAAGACATTCAGCCATGATACATCGTGATACGAAAAAGCAAAATAATTTTTCAGTAAGTGGGACTCAATCATGGTTTTCAGTCTTTTAATATGCACAAATATGCACACCTACATATGTATGTCTTATGTAATGAGGTATATACAAAATGCAATTTTGAAATAATTTATATAATTATATAAGGCTGTCTGTATGTAAATATAAATTTAAAATAGATACTCATTTAAATAATTGTAGTAATATTAAACTATTATTCACAACATTAAAATAGATACTTACAGAGTGTCAGTATGACAGTATAAGTACTGATACTTGGCACAAGTGTATCGATAAAGTATCACAAGAGGAAGTATCACGATATATTGCATTATTGATATTTTGTCCCACCCCTAGTAGTAACAACTCTATCAAGCAAGCAAATGTTGCTGAAGATTGTCAGAGGAGTGGAGTACTTTTTTTAAAATCAGCTAATTAATAAGTGACGATAGTGTGGACATGCAAGGCTCATACACTATCAAATTGTCTACATGTGGTCATCTTTGTGTTTAACTCTTAAGCCCTATTTGGATGGGATTACTTTTATGGATGACCTCTGTGATAATTACAGGGCAAACTACCTACTGTTTTTCATCAAACTCAGGTATAATATTAGAAATTAGAGATTTTAATCCTGTCTGAATGGGTACATGAAATTGCAGACGTCCTATTTCAGTATTTAAAACTAAAACATCATTTGGAATAGGGGTGGGAATCTCTGGGCACCTCACGATTCGATTCAGTTACAATTCAGAGGGCTATGATGCGATGATTATCAATGCATCTTGATGCATTTCTTTTTTCTCACTGTGTGACTACTTGCTGCTTTTAAAACAAAGTATTTGATATGATCCATGATTAAAATAAACCACAGATAAATTTACTTCCATTATCTTTTATTAAAACAAAAATGGAAGAGATG
>OMKZ01001300.1:8257-24745 GCA_900302535.1 Neoniphon sammara
TGTACAATGCATTTTTTTATTATTATTATGACTATTATTATTTTTGGGCTTTTTTTTTGCAGAACTGCTATATTATTATTATTATTATTATTATTATTATTATTATTATTATTATTATTATTATTATTATTATTATTATTATTATTATTATTATCACCACCACTAATGACTTAATCAACAATTAATTAATGAGCTAGTTTAATACTGAAATAATGGCATTGCGCCCTCTGTTGGTTACTCATCACAAGTACTGTGAATAAAATGCAATTTTCAGAACGTTTTCACTGTTGAAAGATTAATAGTGGATGTAAAGGAAATAGAACTTTATGCAAGCTTTTCTTATGTACCAGAGTGAACAGATTTTATACTGTGTTGTGGTCATACAATGCTCGTTGTGCCAATGTCAGACAATTATCTAATTTGTGATACTAATACTGTAAGTCAGCAGCAGGCATGTAAGCGGTCTGGACTAATCCAGATATCACACATTAAGCCACGTTAATGCCAAACAGAAAGGCAGACTAATCACTTTATACTTCTGCTACAACCAAAGTCCACCAATCCACACCATCAAACAGCAAGATATCCAAGAAAAAAAAAAGCAAAGAGAAATTGCCTCCACTAGGTGAGATCAAGGTAAGAAAACCTCCAGTCTGTGATTATCATAAGGCATCCACCACCAGTATAAATAATTATACTTTCAGAATATTTTAAATTTTTTCTCCTAGACCCTATGCTCATATGGCTTATGTATTTCACAATAGTAGGATTTATGTCAACCTATAAACAACAGCAAAAAATGTACTCAGAGTAAAACTTACCAAATCACATTTTAGACTAGAGAACAGTGTTACATGTGATCTTTGGCATGCAAATTTAAAAGGACGAGGACAGGGTTCAAACTAGATCCTTTTACCTGTAAACAGAAATTACACGGCAAAGTACACAAACAAAGTAAAGCCTCCGCTGGCTGACTGTTCACTGTGAATGGAAACAGTTTATCAGTTCAGTCTGGTGCTTATGGAGAGCTATAAAATGTTTACTCTGCCATGGATGTGATTTAAAATGTAGTGAAGCATGCAATACTTAAAATGACTGACTTTTAAAAATTCTCAGAAAATATAAAATACACAGAAAGCTACTCAGTTACAGTAGCTGCAGTAAATGTAATTAGCTACTTCAACCTTTGGACTCTTCGTAATCGTCATGACAACCATCAGCCTCACCAGGCAGTGAGATGGTGGGAGTGGGTGCTGACGAAGAGGTCGGCATAGGTGTGCATGTGTTCCTTGTCAGTCAGTTTGGAAAGTGTATTTGTGACAAATCTGTCAACCCGCAGAGAAAGTGACAGACTACAGGACAGCTGCAGTCTGTCACTTTCAGCTGTGGTGTGTTAAAGGTGGTGAGCGATGAAATCCAGGCAGGTTTGTGATAAATGTCATAATTCAGTTTTATAAAATATAACTGGCCGTTTGAATAATTTAAAAGTTATCTTTCAGGGTGATTTTCTCCAGTGAGTTAGTCTCTCATGACACTGTGCACCTCGGGGGAAAATGTGAGGACTGTCCAGGAAGAAGATGCTGTCAGATCCTGCAAGATGCATGAGTGGTGTGCAACACCATCCACAGTGATGTTGGCGTAGCCTGAATTGTGCTGTGACTGACATATTATGAAGCATTTTCAGCACTCTGGAGGCAACCTTAAATCCTCTTTCAGATTTGACTCTTTGATCATTCAAAAAGAAAATCTGTGACATCCAGAAGTATAAACCTGTTAAGGAGATTGTGAAGGTACTCATATAGGTGAAATGTTCCACTTATTCCAAAGAATGTGGTGGTTCAGTTTGCTGGAGTGATTTGTTCTGTATAATATCTTCTATATAATAACAGATAGTTGTTTTATTTTATTATGTAAAAACCCAGTAGACTTCTTTGACCTATACAGGTAACACCAACCCCCGCACACACACAACTATTTGACTGCCCTATTTCAGTCCATAATTCACAAAGAGTTCACATATAATATCCATTAACTTTTTAATGTTACATATTCCAGGCTGTGTTCCTTCAGGGTAAGAAGTAGAATTCCTTGCTCATTGCATTATGCATACATATTTACAAAAGATGCATATTGGATAGAAACTGTCCATATAACATGGTTTACCAAAAAATTTAATGATTAATACTATTACATAAAATCACACTAAAATTGTGGCATACAATGTACACATTTTTGAAGCTGTATCCTGGCTTTGCTGGTCTCTTTGTAGTTTTGGTAGTCTGGCAATTCATTAGATCAACAGTACATAGTAGAAATGGCAAGACAATTTCAATGACCTGTATTTTACTGTTAAATTTTTAAAACTCTTACATTAAATTTCATTAACATCCCATTTTCCCATTACCTTAATTTCCTCTTCATACAGTTCAGAGACTTTTATTTGCTTGACCTAAGTTTGAAATAAAGATTGGTTTTGGACTCAATCTTTAACTAAAGTAGTTAGGGTAGGCTACTTTGACAGCAGTATTTTCTCTCCAGAGACAGACAAATGGAGATTGCAGAATGAAATGACTGGTTGATGTCAACTCTGATGCCTGAACAAGGGCCTTTCAGGAAAAGTTTCTTTACAAATTCAGATGAAAAGATCATACAAATCATGATTTTTTAGATAAATGTTGCTCACTATAACATGACCTATAGTCAAGAACCAGTAGTGACCTCCACCTGTCACAGACTTTTCAGTCCTCCTGGTAGGAATTCAGTCTTGCTCAGCCTCTCAGCTGCTGGCTGACATGGGCCTTGATACCTTGTTGTGGCAGGACAGTGTCAAGAGACACTTGGCCATCTTGCTACCCGTGTAGGGTGAAGTTATCCATGTTCACAGGTCATTTTTTTTTGTTTGTTTGTTTTTTTACATGCAAATATTATCGACTCAATCCTTTTAGGATTATTGAAACAATCTCAAATTAGTAGTTTCTATTAGTGTTGGTTAAGGTTAGTCTAGTCAGAAATCCACATGAAAAACAGTGTACAAAACACAATGTATGAGAGTACATGAAATGAAAAATGTGGACACTGTGTAATGCTAACAACTAAAAATATAACAGTGCTCAAAACTGAATAGCACTTAAAATAAAAAAAACAAACAACAACTTAACTTTTTGGCTTTTAAATGCTCCTCAGTTTTGAGTGCTGAGTTTTTTTTCTTTAGCATCACACAGCTCTCATCTTCATTTCAAGGTTAAATCAGGCAAGTAAAACAGGTAATGGTTAGGTAACAAATCCCTGCCACCTCCAAATGTATTTCTACAAGACAGCGGTCCAGTTCAGCTAGCTTGGGCCACGGTGACGATGTGATGTGGGTGCTGGTGAATCTTTGGTTTGCAACCACGTTACCCAACACAACGTAAGAAAACAACATGGTGGTAGTATTAGCAAGTTCTTTTAATCCACCAATTCAGAACAGGATCAGTATTCACATCACAACACACTTTATACACATATCCCTTACAGCAAAAAGACAGGTTTCATCAACAGACATTCGACATCTGCAGATGCAGAATCAGTCAAACCACTGAAACTTGGATGGACGTAACTGTACTAAAACATCTGTGAGGACTATGAGGGATGGCTGTGGATTTCAGTCTCTAGGAAAGCAGTGTGACAAGAAGAACCAAATATTTTGGCTCATGGTTCAGACTATAGCATATCGCTGGTGTGTAGTGTTTCACGACAATTTATGAATGCTGGTTTATGTGCATGTTTGAATGTTTTGTAATGCTTTTGCAGTGGTAAATATGACCTACAACAGTTACCTTTGCATGTGTTCTGAATAGTCCGCTCTGTATGCGTGAACTTACTACTTTATCACTGGTACCTGTATGCTGTACATAGAGTGTGATACCTGAGAGCTGGTAATGTGTGAATAATGTGTGAACTCAGTCGCTAACCAACCAAAAACACTGACTTAAGATACTGAGCTGTAAGAGGTATGTGCAAACAAGTCTTCCCAAAGCATCCAAATTAACAAAGAGACAACAGAGGCAAGGCAACAAAACAACACCAACACAATTTGTACATTGCTGACCACTGCATATCTGAGTGACGAAGGCAAATCATGGCTCTGATGATTGTGTGGGATACACACCAATTAGTCCCTGAATCAAGACACTTTCCCTCATTAAACGATAACAGGGCCGGGCAGAGCGTACTCGAGATTTTTTAACAGAACAATCAGCAGGCATTCAAGTAAGAGCAAAGTCGCAAAAAAGGACAGAAAGGTACAAAGTATTTCAAAACAACATAGCAAATAAGCTCACATTCCAGTTATTTCCATCACACACAGTGACACTGCAGCTTTAGTTTGAGTGTTGGCTGAATGATGATGAGGAAACATACAGTGTAAGTTGAATCCATAAAGTTCAATAAAAGCAGAGCTCTTTTCAACCATGCAATTAAAGTTTTTTTTCGTGTGTGTGAAATCCTCTCTCTATCAGAGCCCCTGCTGTCCTAGGTCCAGTACTGGAATGCTTCAACAGAGCATGCCATGAAAAGGAAAAAACCGCAAGAAAGCAGAAAATAAAGACAAAATTTCTCTATCTTTGGGTATAACGGATACATTCCAATTGGTAAAAACATCCTTAATGCCCATGTATGGTTCAAAATGCATTTAGGCTGCAATTCAGAGTTAGATGTACATAGTCTGTACTGTAATACCAAAACTATACACAGGGCGTTCAGATCTCAGACTCATTACCTGTATGATGCACCTGACCAGGCACAAGGGATGGCATTCTCCAAAATGATTCAAACTAGCAACTGGGATGTTCGATATTTTCTCTTGCAAGAAGATAAAATAAGGTCTGGATGTAGTGTGAGAAAAAGCACAGTACTACTGTGTGAAATAAGTGGTCCTAGTCTAAAACAAGCTGTGAGATGAAAAAGTCAATTTAACTGATTCATAATAACACACATGAAACTCTTTCACTTAACACTTGTATAATTTCTAAATTATCAATACTTTCCAGCTTCCTAAAACCTTAATGAAATTGATCGAAAGCCATAAAATTGTTCCAATCGGCCACACTTCAACACACACATTTGTTCCAGTCAAGTCAGTAATTTTGTCCTCCACTTCACTCCAATAGAAACAGAGGAACACAGCCTATCTATAAAATGACACCATTTAAAAATATATAGGTCTACATTCATTATCAAATGGAACAAAACCCTAATTTGTTCATGATTTCTCCTGGAGGACTACAGGCAATATAAAACATCCAACCCCATGCTGACTAAAATTTAAGAGACAGAAATATGAGATCTTCCCAAATCATTCATACTTGTCAGCCCATCCTCTGAAATAGGCCAATATTCCTACTGAGTATCCTGGTTGACTTTTTACATGCAATAACACAAAAAAGGTGAAAATGTCTATTTTATGAGGTATACAATCGAAGAAATTTACTGCCTGAAGCATTTTTTAGAATAACGGGAGCTGATATCAATATTTTAGAGGTGCTGCCAAAATAAGACCCATGTAGTCCAAGTAATACGAATAAGAATCCCCACATAATTTTGACTACTCTTTATGCACAAGACTTGAGCCAGCCAACTCTGAATCACAGCCTAAAAAGTCATAGTGCATGCCTTGAGGTGAAATGTATACAACATTTCACAATCGCATTAATTTCTATTCAGATTCCCTGAAAGGCTCATAGGCTCAAAATACACAACTCCTGCTTTACTTGTGGGAAAAAAAAGGTTTTTATCACAACTGGCAGAAGCAAAACAACAAAGGAAAACCAATAATAAATACAACCCATAAGATTTAAAAACATAAAAACAAAACTTTATATCTAATTCAAAATAAAAGAATCCATTTACACATCACGTACCAAATTAGGGACTGAATCCAACATCTACCTATATGGATATTTGGTAAGGACAACCAGGATGCAGCAGTTTCAGTAAATAAATAAACTCAGTAGCATTTTTAGTTGGTGACAGAAAAGAAGAGCGTGAGGGAGGACGGAGGAACAGGTAAGATGGAGGGTAGGAGGGAATATTCCTCTGTGAGAACTTAAGAAATGAGAGAGGACGGGCAGATTCCTCACTCTGGAGCCCCGTCTGTTGTCCCTGTCATCTTCTCTTCATCTGCCTGCTTCTGGTGCTGCAGCCTGGCGTAAGTCACTGCGTCTCCCCTGAGAGAAAGGGAGAGGAAAAAGACGGGGTGCAAGAGAAAGATGGTAATAAAAAGTAACACAGAGAAAGAAATGGGGAAGAACCAAGGAAAAGCAGGTTATGGGGGAAAGGTTAATTACAGTGTTAATTTGAGGTTTATTACACAGTTCCACTTGTCACAAGTTAAAAGGCATGAATAACACGGTTCATTAGAGTTGTTAGAACCTCAAAGCATAAAATAAAAATCTTGTTAACAAATTATAATCCGTCAGACTGTGTTTAATGTGATGGCCTATTTTAATCTGAACATTTAGCAGAGTGAGTTTTTTATGAGTGAGACATTTAGAGAAAAGAGAAATTACAAAATGTCAGAATTGTGCAGATTACATTCAAACGCAAACTATCTTAGTTATCTGAAGATCTGAATGTTTCATGACATGTTGTTATTAAAACAGGCAACTTACTTTTTGCCTAAAGAGGCGAGGCCGTAGAGGACTCCTGTAGCAAAAGCGATGGCATTCCCAAATAAGGTTGTAAAAGAAAAACTCAAGAACACAGGAAACAGAGCCATTCTGAAAATCAGCAATAGAAGGGAAGCCAACAACAGAAAAAAATGTCAGTTTATGTGGCACAGTAAATATATGGCGTAGATAAAACTACATACTCAAACTAATTTCCTACAGCTTGTGTGATTTGTGAAAAAATATATCAATAAACATGTTTTCTGATGTCTGGAGAGTATGATTTGTAGGCCAGAGCACTGCTGTAGCACCAACATGCTTCATTTATAATGGTGTTTTGTCACACATTTTACCTTAATCTGAAAATTGCAGCTTTTTTGATTTGGATATTGCCCTCGGCCATATTGCAAGTTCGATATTTTGATTAACTCTTCAGCCCTAATCATGCTACAATATTGTAATGTACAGTGTTTGATGATATAAAACGTGTTTAGTGCATATGCTTTTAGTGCTGCACTCACCCGCAGTAGAAGAAGGCTTTCTGCCAGGGTTTGAGTTTGTCTGCACGAGCTGCTACTGCATTAGCAAACTCTATGAACTGGCAGCAGAATGGGACTTCACACAGAAACAGCACAAAGGCGTTCAACCTTGAGATGGGAGAAGAGGACATAAACACAGCTGTGAATCATCCTGTGTGTATGCACCTCACATGTACCACAATACAGAATACGCATAAACAGACGCAAGCAGTGTCCAGCGGGTCAACACACAAGTATGTAATGCATAAGAACCATAAACAAAAAGTGCAAATCTTCACAGCAGCATGCAGCTTTAATGCATGATCAATATTGAGATAAACTGGTTGTACCAATTTTGCAGTTGTAGCTGTTAAGTACAACTGGTGCTGAACCAGTTGACATCTGTGTCAATGTCCTAGTTTCAGAAACTGGATGATAACCTGGATTAAACTACCATTAGCCTATTTAAGGCAATCCTCTCATTGTGCCTTTATATTCTGGCAGAGACTTGGAACTGAGAGGAATTAATACAATATAATGTGCTGATAGAACAGATTACTTTTTACAGTTTAGATATCAGCTGCATTTATTCTTTATGCCACCGTATCTCAGTGGATTTACAGAAGCAGTATTTAATACATGTGTACACTTCTGATTATGTGAATTTGAGCAAATTTGTGTATCCTACATTAAAGTCACCATAACAATGTTATGAAAGACTTACACCATCCACACTCCTGCAGCGATGTTTAAAGGATTCACAGTGACACAGTTCCACACTCCTGAGATGGCGCAGGCTGTGTAATTTGGATTAGAAAAGCAACGTTACAATTATCAGTTTATTTTATATACAAACAAAGCATAGGTCTGTCATTATGCACTGTAAGTATTCAACTTCACCATAAACAAACAATACATTCATGACTAAAGTCTGGTGGTGGCTTCCTTATGACAAACAATACATATATTTTGTAATCTCAGAAGGAAGGCATAGATATTATTGTGACCACATCTCAAGTAAAGATCTTATCCTGGTGCTCCAAATGACTGAGGCATCATGAATACAAACTCAGTTCTCATATCAATACTGGCTCAAGGACTGCCTGTTAAGTGCTATAGACAGACAATGGAGAACATGTGGAACACATGCATACACTATGCAAACACACATGCATACACCAAAACGTCCAGTAATGGCAGTACAAGATTAAATAAATAAAACATGCTGGGGCTGCAAATTAATGAACAAAAAAGTGAAAGAGTAATTTGTGCAATTGTGGAACTGCAAAAGGCTGCATTTTTCATTTGGAGAGAAATGTGCTTCAGACAGTTTCTTTAAAAATGCAGACTCCCTAGATGACGAATGATGCCGCATGTCAGAGAAAAGTTGACATTTCATTCAAACTGTTCAAATAAAAAGCATAAGCTTCTCCCCCTCAAAACACAAATGTGACTAAGAAGGAACTATGGCATAATTCCAAAGACTGTTTAATACCAGTTTTTGTTAATGTTGTGCAGTCTTAAAATGTGCCAAGTGAAAACCTCCATGAATCCGTTACAAAATATAGCTAACACACTTTTGTCACTGGAAAGCAGGCATCCATACATCAACACTATCACACTTACAATCTACTCTGTGGTAAGACTGACATGCTGTAATTGGATATTAATTAAGAGGGGAGTTGGACGACTGATAAACATAGACTAGGCCAATGTGGAAAGCAGATCCAGGCTGGCCTGGAACTTCAATAAGAGAAGATGGATCTGTGTGCTTGGTACCTATGTGGACTAACTGCTGGGCTAGGAAAATCCACACTTGTGTGTCTACTGCTGAAAGATCCATGTACCATATCTTCCTCCCTTGGACTCTCCAGCCTCCTGAATAATACAGAGCCCCTTGAATATACAGTGTTCCACTGGGTGAACGTGATACAGGCGCTATTACTCTGGTGTCACAGTGAAGGAGAGAAGGATAGTGGGAGAGGGAGGAGGGCTGCAATGCTGCTGGAAAACTGCAACGCCGGCAGGAAAAAAAACCCCTCTTCTCCCACTGAGGTCCCGAGTGAGAAAGTCAGTGTACTGTGGGCCTGATGTGTTTACATCCAGAGTGAATTTGGGAATAACAAACTGGTGTGGAGCAGGCAGGCAAACAAGCTTGTGCCCAACCCTGGCTGCTGCAATAAGAGGGCAATGTGAGGTAGAGAAGCTTTGTCTGGCCTGGCTAAGCCTAAGCAGTTCAGTAAGAAAAGTAAGGAAGGTCCTCATATGAAAACACACTTTTATAAATGTAATCTGCTAGCTTTCCCATGCTGCCTCTGCTCTCACCCTCTTATTATTAACAGAGCTGAGGAGCCCAGTGGTTGAGTGATGTCAGGACTGCTACCAAGCCTCTAAAACGACCTGTCAGCCACAGTTGCTACAAAAAGCAAAACACCACCTTTAAACTACATGGCATTTTATGACGCACAGCGAGTTCAACAATTAACACTATCTTAAATAAACACGTAGGTCACAATATGTAGCTAATGTTGCTAGCCCGACTTATCACAAGTCATGCAACAAAGGAACTCAGCCAACTACTTACATATTCCTCCCAAAACCCCGGCTATTTTGCAGAGCCATCGGTACCACCATGTCATGCCATCATCTTCCGCGGCGGCTTTGGTAGACGAGGCAGCTTCTTCGGAGCTCATTGTGGGAGGCTAGCTCGGTGTTAGCTAACCCCAAACCCAATTATTCAGATGAAACACCCAGAGTCAACCCAACAATGGCTAGCTAGTCGCAATTAAATAAGTTCGCTGGCGTTAACTTGGCCGACGTCGTTTTAAGTTATTTACTACAACAAAACAATGCCGAATTGTAATGTAAACTTTAAAAACACGTCCTTGCTGTCTTTTCGTTTTTGTTTCTACTCGTGTTTGGGTCAGCCACCTAATATTACAACGAGCTTTTCACCCAGCTCCACTCTGTCTGTAAATACTAGCTAACCTGCTAGCTCATGCTAAAGAGCACCGCCACCAGCAGCAGCAGCAGCAGCTAGGACTGGATTTTACCAGCGACACGCAGCATCTGGGCTGAACTCTTTTCCAGTCATATGAAGAAACACAGACTATTCCTATCAACACAGTACTAAACAGCAGCACACATCCCTCTGGACTGCCTTGCACTAGCTGGTCCCTTGTTCTCCTCTCTGCTCTCTTGATCTATGATGCGGTGCATTGTGGGAGGGAGTTGGTGTGCGTCATACTTTGTTTACATGGGTGTGCTCCTCAGCAAGTTTGGGGTTTGTAAGTAAGGTTTTACTACTCAGTTGTGGTTATTACAGTTGCCACGTGAAACCATCTTAGTTCCATTTTTGGTGATTTTAATGACGTAATGTTATTATAATGATCAGCTGATCCTCTATAATAATTGTCCCAATCGCTGACTCTCGGGTTTTCTGTCACACTATTCTGCTTTCACTAGGACATGAGTTGGGGACCACTGTTGTACAGGATGAGACCAAAGATGCAAGGTGGCCGGCTGAGAAAACATGCCGCTTTTCCTGAAAGTTTGTTTGGAGAAACAAGATTTCCCCGTCAGCAGCATTTTAAGACTGCTATACTAACTCCAAAGGCCCACATTAAGAAAACAAACTTGGTTTCGCCAAAACCCCAATAAACCAAAGCAAAACAAAGCCAATGTTTTTATTATTAAATATCTTATGCATCTTTAACTGTTCATTCACACTTTTATATACAGCACATTCTTCCACAAATCACCCACTACCATGATCCTTTAGTGTCCCACAGACTGAAATTTACTCCCAGCAATTAGATGACATGTTTTTTCTGCAAGTTTCTGCAGAAGTATCTACTAAACACGAGATGTTTCTGCAACAGATTTTGAGATAGGGCAAATTAAAATCTGGGATCAGGAAAACTAGTACACGAAGTGATGATTGTGGCTGAGAGGAGAGGTAGATAGTGATGGCAAGTCAACTGTAGTTAGAGTCTACACTTTGAAGCCAATATGTCTATATGGCCACTGATACTTGCTCTCATTTGAGACTCCACATTGTTTTTTCTAAGACTTGCAAAATGGCACCAGCCCCCCTCACTCTGACAGCAGAGTAGATCGTAAGGGCTTCCCAGTCCTTCGGCTGATCCTCCTCTGCTCCATTATTGCTATCGGCTTCCTCTTCCCTGTGGGTGTGTGGCACAACATGTCATCCAAAGTCTGCTGGGTCACCTGACCCGCTTGTTCAAGCTTAGATACAATGTGCTCCACTCTCGCCATGAGTGGTCCATGCTCACTCCGCAAACGCACCAGATCCACCTGGAAAAGAGGTCACCGAGTTAGTATAAAGCCCGCAGTCCCAATAATACTGTTTTCAACAATAGATTGAAAGCAATCTGAAAAAAAAAAACATTTCTAAATCTCTCTAAATCAACCAGAAAAAACATATTCATCTGCAACTCCTCGGTACTCACTTGAGTAATGTGTTCAAAACTGGCCTCCTATACATTTTCATTTTAGATCATTCTCCAATTTCCCATTTTACCCTACCTTCTGAAGTTAGACAGGGAGAATGGGAAGATTCTCAAAATGCAGCTTTCACCCAAAGAAATGAGGATCAATTTGAGATGCTGACTTATGACTCCCCTGTGAATTTTTCTAACTTCAGAGATGCTCACATGTATTACGCTAAACAATAAAGCCACTGGAGGATGTTTACGATCATTTGTTTACCCAAGGTTTGCATGAATATGATTTCAGAATAAGTTATACAGAAAATTTACAAAACTTATAATGCAGCCAATTCTAACAGTTTCAGGAACACAGTCACTCATTTACTGAGTATGCTGCAAAAATAAGTACTTGAAAGAACAAAGAGGGCATCCTCAGCTCTTCCAAAGTTGTTGATTGAAGAACTTAAACAGACGTGTATGATATTGCCTATTAATTATAATTATATATTAATAATAAATAAAGTACTTAATGAATGCGGGCTTAGGTTTCTTCTCTGGGTATTAGTCACTCTTTGTATCATCCTCCTCCATGCCAAGTTTTTGAAATTGTTTGGTGCTTGTGCTCAATTTAGCTGTTTCTCTTAGTCATCTTCAATTTTTTTTCTTTTTTTTTTTAAAGCATGAATCGTGTTTATGAGCTTTTTGTTCCTATGTCTCACTGTTGTTTCTCTCTTTAAATTCTTCCTTTTTGGTCTATTATAATAATTTGCATGAAAACAAACAAAACTTAACCAAACAATAAAGAGGGCTCTGCAAAATGCCACAAAGACACAGCTTCACATCAGACCACACAACAAATACGATACGAAACTCTGACATTCTGGTCTCTGTGTTATCACTGCCTTGACTGAGCAAATACAATCTTAAGTGTTACACTTACCACTTCCTGAGAAAATTCAGGCTTCTTCACAAAAGACGGACTTCTAGACAACATGGCTGCAGACAGGAGGGTAATTGTGTCTTTCACTGCTCCTGACATTGCCAGTATTACAACCTGTAACAATGACAAGAAAAACATCATGGACATTGCAACAATGACAAGAAAAGTAGGCGTATTCTGATTACGCAATGCAGCCTTACTTTCAAATTTTGGCATATTCTGCTCTCCGCACTCATAATTTGTGAATACAATGATTTTGCCTTTTCAGTGTCATTCTGGAAAGAAAGGGGGAAAAAAACAACAACAGCTCAGATTATTTCAATATTTTACATGCGCATATGAATGCATGATTATAAAAGATGTTACCAACTTGTCTAAGTGCTAATGCTACAGCAAAGCAGTAAGCATGTCTGGGGATTGAGTGCCCTTTGGTCTGTGCCTCCTCTATTAGAGCAGTGCAGATCCTGTAGGTCTCTGGTGTGTTCTGGCAACAGGAAACAGGACATGAATTCATTTAATGCAAGTAGCAGATATGTCACCAAATGGAGCCTGTGGACTAATATAGTGCAAAATTATCCTCAGTTTCAATTTTAGAGAATCAGATGTTATGGAAATAAAATCAGGACTTTATGATTGCAAATGAACAATATATTTGCAAATAAATCTTGTAAGTTTTGCAAATCTGTATTCAGATTGGCAAATGTGTAGTGAGATTTGAAAATGTGAGTACATATCACCATATTTCCAAGTACACATCTGGAAATACCATGTTACACATTTGGAATAATAAATTCCTCATTTTATTTCAATAAGGAGTCCATAAATAATGTCTTGATTAAACTGTTACCAGTTTATAGCAGGTGCCAGATGCCAGTGTGAATGTGTCCTTATTGAATGGTACACCTTGGTTCTTCATGATTCTCAGTACTTCCAGGGCATCTGCAAACCAAAGTTTCAACTACTATAAACAGGTGATCATAAAATTCAAAAAACACCTCTAAGAATAAGTTGGCTATTCCCAGGATTTAATTTGCTTCATTGTTAAATTGTCACTTACGTTCATAAGACCCTTTTGTGAATAACATGTCTATTGTGATGTTAAAGGAGGTTGCGTCGTTGAAGAATCCTTTCAAACTCTGTTCAGAGAAGTGAGAGGAAACTTTATGAGCTCAAATGAGTTTACACAAAAACTCACGACAAAAATATGACACCTATCTTCACCTTGCTGCCTTTCAGGAGTTCATGTAATGTTTTATACCTGATCAGTGAGCGTAACAGCAGCCATCTCCTCGAGACCCAGCTCATAGCACAGTCTCATGAAGAGCGGACCAAACTTAAAGTCTCCATATGCCATGTTCCGGTTCTCTGCATGATACCTGGTGATACACAAATATATATCTAGTCCAGGAAAGGATAGCTGACACATGACGACACAGTTGGGAGACATTTGTAACATCCTACTTCAAATCTTGTTTCCCGTTTTTCACTGTGTGTGCAAGGCAAACATCTTTCAGAAATGGAGAAAACATATTTTTGCTTTTGCAACTCAAAGTTTCCACAGAATAACACATGCACTTTCTTTGCTTGTTGTCTGGATCTCAAACGGTCTTTCCCAGCTATCACGTCATCATCACTTTGTTTTCATCAGTCAGTGTGGGATGTGTACCTGTAGATGGCATCTCTGGCTGTCACCATGTCATCTGGAGACTGGCACAAGTGAAGGAGAAGCTTCAGTTCATCTTTCAGTATCAGCTCATTCCTCTGTAGTTTTTGGTTGAATAATTCAATAAAATTTCCTGTAAAATGATGTGAAACGTAAGTCTTCTCCGTTCCTTGCATTATGCATTATATCACAGCTTAAAACAGTCAAATGGGTGCTATACACGCTATTGCAATTTGTTCATACATTATCAGTGCCTAGAACTACTTCACCTTTTGATCCAGTGACAAGATGGGCCACAGCGAGCTTCCTTTGTTGAAAGTCTTGCAATTTAACAACATCCTCTGACAACAGATGCCTTTTAGCTGAGGGAAAAAAATCAGTTTTTCGGCCAGCATTAATAGCATGAAAATGACTAAGAGGCAGTGTTGTAGGGGTAAATGAGAAAGTGGATTCACTGTGGTTACTGTGTGGCGAACAATTACCAAAATAAACAAAAATCACTCGCAATTTGAGAAAAGCATTCATGCAAGACCCTGTACTCTGTAGAACTTTCAGAACTTTGAAATCAAAGGGCAATGTGGAATAGATACGAAATATAAAAGTACACACTTTGATACTTTGTATACACTTTCATACTTAGTATCAAAATGTGTAATGAAGTTTACACTGTTTGACTTAGTATTATTAGGAACAGAACACATCTATATTGAGACTGTGATGATATTGTAGGGATGAGTACTGGTGTTTTAATAAGATATTTACACGCAAGATATTTCTGATAAACAGTCATTAGTAATGTGGATATGATGATGACTATACAGTTAGAGGTCAACAGAACAGCTACAGCAGGCTAACAAGGTGAGAAAGTTGCATCCCTTTACAGCATTTAAAACCATGTAAACACAACTCTTCCGCCATGCCACAATATTGCAATATACAAAATCCCATAGATTATCGCTATAATAATGTACTCTAACATGAATTTACGTGATCCAGTAGAAAGATAAACTGTATTTTGCGGATAAAATTGCGGGCAAAATGAGTTTCTGTGCCTCTCCCACCTCCGTGTCAAAGCTGGGACAAGCTCACTACTCCTACATCAGTTTGATAAGACAAGTTAATGCTGTACACTCACTACTATCTTTGCACTCATGTAAGCTAGGTTATTTACTAGGAGCTCCTCATGTACTGGACTCTGTAAACCAGACAGCTGATGAGCAGCTGTGAATCAGAGAAACTTCAGAGACTTGTTATGTTTTCTTTATGTCCTACCTCCTATGCGGCGTTCAGTCCAGCCTGACTGTGTAATGCCACAAAATAGTCCTTTAGAAGGATCATGTAATAAAGATCGAGTACATCTACCAAATCTCCCCAGCGCCATAGTTCCCACTGACTGTACCATGACGATGAAAACAAAAGGGATGCTGCTCAACACATTATCATCTTTTAGAAAGTCGCATTCTCCCCAAACTAGACAATAATTTTAAATATATTTACACTAATAAGCTGCAAATGCCTTAACCCGTTTAGCAAGCCAAAAGGTAGGCTACTACACTACATTTTAATTTTGTGCTGCGCAGTCGAAAGTTGGTATAATCCAATATGGCAGCGCCCTCTGGTCCGGTGTAGGATAAGGGTGCGACTGTTTATACGGACTATAGTTTAAGTCTGCATGATTATATTATCCTAATTAACTTCCCCAGCAATTTCGAGAAATATTAATAGTGTATTGTTTATGTTTTTCGTCGCCAGAATCAAATTTAATCGTCTGTCTGGCCAAGCAGCAGCCAAAAAGCTATTTACCTTTTAACCTATAGGTGATGCTGTGGTACTGGACTTCATCAATTTGGGTTTCGGTGCTGTTAAGAAAGGCTGGAAGGAGCTGGAAATTTTTCGTAACATTTCTCAAATATGGCAAACAAGCTCTTACCCGACCATGAGGTGAAAAAGTTGGTTCGTCCAATTTATGCAGAAACTCAACATCATGTCAAGCAACTGTGGCACAAAAAATATCTACTCTAATTCAGGTTATAGCTCGCACTACTGTGAAAAGTATAGGCTATATATTAAGAGTTCTGGTCTGGGGTTAATTTTAGAATTAGGTTGTGTGTTAGAATTAAGATTGGGTTAGGGTTAGGCTAAAGACAGGGTCATTCTTAGCATTAGTGTATAGATATACATATACATATACAGGCAAGTGACACTTTGTTGAACATCTCCTTTTGTTTCCATAGAGTATTAACAAATTATCCAAATAATTTACTTTTCTAAT
>OMKZ01001300.1:25138-43854 GCA_900302535.1 Neoniphon sammara
TATTTAGGTACTTGCTTTCTAGAGCACTATATCCACACTTCTTCATTGGTATTGGCAACCTCATTGGGAATTTAACTCCTAACCCTGGCACCCTTTGAGCTCCAGGATTATATAACCAAAAGGGATGAGTGGGAATATTAGATTATTCGATTATTCATTTCTGGTGGCCAAATATGATTCTTTTTAAAGTTTAATTATATATATATTTAAACATTTTAAAATAATTTTTGTGTAGTTATTTAGATCTTCAGTATTCTTTTTTCACTGTTATTTTTTTTTACATTCAAATAAAGTCTTTCAGAATTATTAGGCCTATATTTTTGTGGAACTAATGTTGAGTAGTTGTTTTAATTTCACTATTATGTAAGGTATGGTAAGAAATCAGTGAGAAATAATACTTGAATATGCAACTTTTCAGTGATGTGCTTCTTTTTTGGCATTCAAGTTTGAAACTTATGTAATGTTCACAAATAATAACAGCCATTGTGAATATTGGCAAAAATGAATGAATGAATGAATAATTTGATTTGACATAATCTGATTTGACAACTTTATTGTGTCCTCAGAAAAAAGTCCTGCATCTGTACTGTTTGGAAGTCAGGCCTGGACTCCTGACATTTAACCTTATCTTTGTCTTGAAACACTCCCTCTTGATTCAGCCTGACAGCTCACAGTTAGCTACTTGTTATTATGTCAGAGCTCTGAGAGACACAAAGCCCTGAAGTCTTTTTCATAAATATTTATCAGTAGTTTAGCCACTGACTGACTTTTTAAGAGAAAAACTGTGATCTTCTTACTTTGAACCCCAGAATAAATCAATAAACTTTTCTCTCAAGGCTTTTCTCTCATCTGCTTAAAATGACCCCTTATTAATTAATTCCTTGTTTTCCCTCTCACACTAAAACGAAGCCTGTCAGAGAAGTTTGAGGTGAGCTGATTGAATAGTGAGAGTGAAGGACAGCCTCCTTGTAACACCATTTAGGTAAGTAGGCAGGCATTAGTAATAGTATGTAGTCTTTCCTGTGCTTTACAAGTTTTGGAGAGGAAAAGGCAATGATGACAGAGATGCACGAGGGGTACAGTCTATCCAAAAAAAACCAATGCTAGGTGGTCACCTTAGAAGAAAAAAAAGAAAGAAAGAAGGACAGAAATCAATGTTAGCTTGTCACTACATTGGATAATGTGAAAACAAAAGATTAATCATTATTTCATGCTGTATTAAATCACATTTCAGTATATGCACTCACAATAATCTCCTTTCGATTAAAAATTATGAGTAATCCAGAATGGAAACCCATTTTGGGGAATATAATCTGTAATCTGCTCTGTGTGTATTTTCAGTATCTTTACAGAATGTGTTTTTTTTTTTCTTTTTCCGGTAACCATATGATTATAATACTGTCAAACTGTGATATCCTGTCAAAATGTGTTATTCCCTATACCTTCTGATAATGTAATTATTGAACAAATGTACATCATACATGGAACTCAATTCCATAGTCAAGTCTTGGTGCTACCTGCCAGTATGTTTTTATTTTTAATACAGTGGAACACAATGTGTGTAGGTTGTAAAGTTAATTGAAAATGTAATATCTTGCTTTGTTCTTCTCAAGATTTTGTGGGATGATGTGAGAAATTGAAAAACCCAGAGCTGAGCATCTGTGTCACGCTGTGTCATCATGATTTCCTGCACCAGCAGCAGGGAAACCGTAACTTAGATGGAAGTGCATTAACAAACCCACTGGCATCTGCGAAGTTATTGTAGGTTGTAAAATTTATTGTCCCAGTGATTGAGGTTCCTCCTAAGGTAGCAGCATTGTCTCAGTGAGAAACACAGGCGGCGAGGGACGGGGAGGTTCCCCACCTTTGCCTTAGCAACAAGATCTCACCCCATCCAGCTGAGATCGCTTCATGGCCAATCAGACACAGGGCCTTGGATAATTTATGGCATCTGGCAAGGTGAATTTCTCTCTATGGGCTCCTCACAGTCTCTGTGTCTGTGTCTCAATCTGTTTCTCTTCCTCTCTGCATGTCTGTATATGAGAGTATGCATGTTGCTGTACATTGCCAGAGAGCCTTATGACCACAAAGCATCCATCTCTTATTTCTGTTGTAGAAACTGAGAGCATTAAAGCAGTGGGCGGTCGTGACTCAGCTAGTAGCGAGTCTGTGTGGTAGCTGCCTAGTGGTCAGACCAACTGAGTCACCCACAGCCACCCCCACCCACAGAGAGAGACTAGATATGGGAGGTCTGATCAGTGCATAGAGTCAAAAGGAATGGAACTGAGATCATCTGATTTTACAATTGCTGTGCTGTTTTGGCCCAAGGACTGTGCACATCTACCAGTGGACCCAGGCTCTCCAAGAATATGGCTCTGCAACAGATAAAGCATAAAACATTTAAGGGCAGGAATGAAAGTGGGCAATGAATTATTGTGTACTAATAAGTGCCAATGCATCCAGTGACAAAACAGTTATGATATAACCAAGAGTCCTTATCTTACTGGTAATGTTCTTTTCTCTGTTGGTGTGTATTGGGGAAAAAATCCATGGCACCCAGCCTCTATAGAGTGTACCCTGACATTTTAGCCTAATTTTTCAATGTCCTACTCAATAATAAATCTTTCCTGACTTGTTCAGCTTTATGTACAAAATTAGTTGATGTATAGGACTTTCTGTCTCCTAACAATTAAAAAATATATTTTCTGTCTCTCATCTCTCTGTAGATTGCTGCTGCTAGACACTTCAACACTCATCTGTGCATGTGGGAGAGTTTATTCTCATTAGGCAAGACTAACTTTTCATCCTGACATACTGTGTCTAAGTACTGCTGTGAAAACATGTAGGTTATTCCCCTAACCATTAGTGAAGGCAGCCCATCATAGGTTGCTACATTAATGAAATATTCAATCTGTAAATATAATACTGATTGTATTACAGAAAAGGGGCTAATTTTAGCACTCAAACTGATTTCCCTTGACCAATATTCATGTCCGGCCATCAGCTAGTCGCATGCTGTAACATCCTCTTTGATTTTTCCCTGTGTGCACTTCCTCTTCATTTCGGAAAATGCCTGGGGTATCCGATCATCATTAATAAATGTCCCCATTGAAATAGTGTGGCACACAAGAATCAGCTGTCTCTAACCACGGTGCTGGTTACTGTGTCAGATTGTGTGGCACAGTTAAAATGTCACTGACCACAAAAGACAATCAGTAAAGGTCCATCGAGTCTTAACATTGGTGTACGTGTCTCTTCGTTCAGTGACTGATTCTTTCTCCATCTATACTGAATCATAAATACCAAGTTGTCTGCTGTTGGATCAGTATGCATGATGCTTCCACATTTGCATTACCTCGTACTAATATAATAGCATATAGAAGCAAAAATATAAACCTTCCAGCCATTGGTGTGCGCACAGTGACCAAAACAGTCATAAATTGCCTCACAAAATCACCTTCTGTGAGACCTAAAACAGGTGGATCACTGGCTCCCAACTGTACAACAAAAGGATGTTGAATTGTTGGAGACACGTCTTCTTATCCTGTTCTCTCTGTTCTCCTCTGTTCGCTCTTGGTGTCCTCTGCTTCCTCTGTCAGTGCCCCAGAGGCATCTGAGACCAAACGTCTTCTGCTCTCTGCAGATTGGGAAAGGGGAGACTGCACATGGAAGGCAAGTCGCTTATGGATAGCTGCCTTTTTTTTATTGTAGCAGCTTTATTAACTCACCGAAAATGTAATCTCACCCATAGATAAGACACATGCTCATACACATGGCTTTACACACACACACACACACACACACACACACACACACACACACACACACACACACACACACACACACACAGGCACAGTCATGTATGCCCATGCATGCACACACATAAAGGCCTGCACACAAATGTTGCACTGACCTGCTGATGGATTCATTATGTCTTGTTGGACTAAACAGATAATGAAGGCTTTGCCATTAACATTAATGTGCTGACCTAATGGTTCCTGTTAGACTATCTCTTACTTAAAGCAAATTTACAACACATGGCCCCCGTATGCATATGCATGGTCTTTTGCATACCAGCTGAACTGTACGTGATGAACATATCCTGCAGTATATGCCATAAAATCACATTTGATTGTCCTCATGTTCTCATTCTCATGTCCCCCTTAGTGTCCTTAATGTGCTTCTTATGGGCATATTTGATGTGCCTATTTGGAGAATTATCAACATACAGGCATTTTATGTCTGGTGTATTTTCAAAGTGTGCATAGTTTTTCATTCAGTTTTTCTTTGCAACATTTTCTAGATTTCAAGATTTCAAAGATATATTTGTCACATACACATTTGTGTATAAAAGGTACAAAATGCAATCAAATGATTTTGTGGCAACCCAGGAGACCAAGAATAAGGACTGTAACAATAAGAATGAAAATAATGCAATAATGGTGCCAAATTAGTGCAAAAATAAGATACAGATGGGTGGTGCCAGTTCAAAGTGGGGTGTAACAAAGCGTAGTGCAGCATTTGGGGCTGTATTTAAAAAGTGGCATGTGCTTGTATAATAGCAGCTATTGTGCTTGTGATATTGCTGCTTCTGTATCTCCAAAACTGACCTCAAAACAGAGAAATTATACATATTGAAACAGCTGGCCACAGCCTTGTCTTACACCCGCTTACATCACTTTGGTAATAGACCGAAACATGAGAACTGAGCCTCTATTATCTGTTCATAGTCTTTGGCTCTCACTTGCTCTCTCTCTGGGAATGTAAATCCCCCATCTGGCCTGTCTGGTTATCAGAGACTCTTGTCACCCAAGAGGCCAAAAGGAACCATTTAGCCTCATTGTATTTTATAGCTGATCAACCCCATGGACATGGCATTAACTTGACAGCCATCATCTGTTCTCCATCATTATATGATAGAGGAGCCTGTATAAAACTGGTTAGGGATGTCTGCCTCTGATTAGCAGCTGTGTTTTAAATGTGCTGGTGTATTCCCTGAGCTGGTTTAGGTTTGATTCAACTGAGTGAGCCCACTCATTGGAATACACTAGACATCAGGAAAGCCAGCATAAATAAAAGGCTTACAGTTGTTTCACTGACCACTAAATACTGTAATCATATGGTAGATGGGAAATACGATACTAGATATAATTCATTTTCTGTGGTACACAATGTCAAATGCTGCTATTAGCTACACTGACTGCAACTGCTGTAAACATTCATATTTTAGTTTTTTGTCTTCTGAACTAAATATTGAGCATCAAAACTCAGCTTATTTAAGAGCAACAAAAATTTAACATTATTTGACTTACAACTTGTAAAAGTATTATGATGAGGTCATCTTGTGATTTTCTACTAAGTGTGAGGATTGAAAATACCGTCTTTGAATATCAATATCAATATCAATACATAAACAGTATATACAATTTTGATGCAGTATTATAAGAGATAATTTACAAACCTGCCTTTAAAATACATGACTGAGCTCTACAAGTATATTAGATGTCTCAGTGGTGAAACAGTCACTAAGGAGTAATTGAGGAACAGACAAGCAACGAGACAAATCCTTAGTTTCCACAACAGGCTTTATTGTGGTTCTTTTTAACAGTTTTGTTTTTAGTAGTGGTTCCCTTTACATCAGATTTCCCATATGGGTCGAGGAAATATTGCACACAAACATCAGAAAGCACTAAGTAATACTTTCACTTGAAACTAATTGCTATAGGTTAGATATGAGTTTGGGAAAGGGAAGAAAGGATGCAAGATCACAAGACAAATATACCACACAGCTGCAGACAAACATTATTAACAATCGCCCAAGAGAAAGATAAGGAGATAAAGACAGAGAGAGATTTGGAGAGAGAGAGAGAGAGAGAGAGAGACGGACAGTGAGAAAGAGAGAGAGAGACAGACAGAAAAAAGAGAGATGTCATTTCAGAGTTTGTAGATTTGCTGTTGATTGACAGTATGGTCATGATATTAGTTAGAGGTTCAGGAAAACTGGTCTACAGTGGTATCATGGACACCTGACATCATTAACTAAACATCTGGCGTGGCAAGTTAGATAAGTTGATTGATTAGCCCAAAGTACCAAAGCCTTTAAGTATTTTCGGGTTGTAGCCTGTTTCCTGCTGGGATTTGCAGTAGCTTTCTCCAGAAACTTGCCTCTCAAAGTTGATCTATGGTTTCTGTATTGTTGTTAGTTTGTTATGAGTCATGTTTGTGTTTAAAGAGTCTGTTTTTTTTTTTGTTTGTTTTTCCACTTTTATCTGAAACACAGAACAGTTACTCAGTCTCCCCTCTGCGTTATACCCCTCTGAAGACTTCCCCTCTACAGCTTGCTGTCTCTTTTTCAGTCTGGCTACTGAGGAGAAGCAGCTATTTCACCAGAAATAGTCAACATCCCTGACTAAATGCTCTGACTAACCTAAAAATCTACAGCTCACTGGACCCACAATCAATTTTGATACAATTTCATGGGCGACAGTAGAAATAAGTACATGATGTCATGGTACAGTTTGCAATGACCGTAAAATGCTCCATAAATTTCTTAATATAGCCAACTCCAAAGCCCTGCTGTTCCTAACACAGTTCTGAGTATATTTCCCCTTTCTATTATAAAAGAAAAAATCTTAATGTATCACTTTGCTCATGCACGTCTTTCCGCCATTCAGCTTGCCACAAAGCTATTTATAATTATAGTACAGTGCTTTAGAAAAACAAGACATTTTAAGGTTTAAGAAAATATCCTGCTTCACTAGCTTTAAAATGGGAAAAGGCTAGCTGTTCTGTTGCTCAGCAGTTACACACAAACAACAGGGATAAGAGATCTATCTTTCCCAGCTGTAAGACGACTCAAAATCCATAAATTAAACAGAAATAAAAGTCCGGCCTCTAAAACAGCATATTTTAAATCAAGTTGACCTCTGGAAAAAAGATGAGATTTTACAGGTGTGATAAAGACATTGGAGGAAAAAAAAACCTCTGATAAAAATTTCACAAAGGTTATTCAGGCAAAGAAGCATAACTATTTAAGTAAACATATATTAAATAAATATTCACAGTTCAACAATGACATGAGCTAGACCAAATGAAAAAGTGCCATGTTAATGCACAATGTGCAAACATAAAAATCAACCAGCAGACTTAAAAAAAAGGAATAATTTCATAATGGTATGGACACTTTGTCTTGCCCATAATGACTATGAAATCAGGCATCAGATTTACGTCAATCAGTGTGAGTAATTCCTTCAAGTTAATTTATGTATTTTCCTTCATTAAACTATGTAGCCATTTAATAGTCCTTTTGACCTCTTACATAGTATTTAGGTCAACATTTACTAATTTGTTTAGAATTACCTGCCTGCTCTTTGTTAGTTTTAAGTGCATCAATTCTTATACATTCATTTTGGCTCTCTAAGGCATTAACAGAAAACATGTTGCTTTTGATCCTTTGGCGTGGATATCAGGAATTATTCAAACATACACAACATATGGGGCTTTGTTCTTAGACGGCAGTTAAATTTCTCTAAAGCTCTCAAACATTTTTATATTTAGTGTGGGGATACATCTCCAATCTACCTGAGGAGAGATTAAGAAACTCAATGTATTATAACAACAATATCATTAGTTCAATTTTAACTTGGTTTTCATTCTTATTTCCTCCCATCACAATCTATTTGTACTGGAAAAATTCAGATGTCATACTGGGAGGCTGTCTGATTTGTTTTTTTCTTGGCATCACATCAAACGTTTCATTCACTGGCTACTCTATAGTATTGCTCCCTTGCATGGAGCCCCTCAAAGCTAATATGCAGTAGTGTTTGCAGTCATCATTGCAGATAATGATTTATATAGTTTAGGTCACAGAAAATATTATTGTAGCGTATAAGTGTATCATACGTCTGCTCAGGTTTTATGCTGTATGGATTTATTTTCTTCAACAATTAATGGTCCCACTCACTATGATCCAGTTGCTTGGTCTACTGATCCACATATCTCTTGTTATACACGTCTACAGCTCTATCTTACAAGCTGGGAAGGACTCATCCTGCATGACTACAGTGCTGCTGCTGGCCAGGACCATGATGTTAAGCTCCTGCTGCTTCTCGTGGGTGTCTTGGTACCACTCCCTCATCACATCAGAGTCATGGGTTGGAATCAGAGTTACCTGACATGAAGGAGACATGAAGGAGTTTTGTAAGCCATTCCTAAACCTTTGACAAAAATGCTACTTGTGCTATCTCTACTACTTCATCTCACTGCTGCTACTTCTGCTATTTCTACTACTTCTACTAGCTGCCACCACCACAGCTACTACTTCTATTATTTCTTGTACTGCTTCCACATGTACTTGTAACCGTGTACTATCCTATTTGTAAAATCCTTGCAAGCACCTAGGAGCACGCTACCAACTACTTAGTAACACCTGGGCAACCACCTAGCCTGCAGATTTTCCCTAAGAAATGTATTTTCTAGTTCATGCATAATATTTTAGTATATCAAGAAATCCAACATGAGAGATCAGTTTTACCTGTGGATTGCTTCCCCACTGGGCCTTTCCTTCCAGCAGTGCATCTAGGACAGCCTTGCTGGGCTCCTGAGCTGTCTGGTCATTGCCACTGACCACATAGTAGGAGGACCGCACCCGCTTAAAAAACTCAGCATCCACATTCTTGGCACTGCAGTGATTTGGAATGTAAACCAAATCCATGTACATGGGAGGACAGTTGGGAACAGACACCCCACCTGATGTCTTGCCACTGCCAGAACCTGAGACAAGCAAGATTTCACATTTGTTTTTTTAAATAATTTTCCAATTATGTGAACGGATCATGTGTTGCAGCAAATGTATATTTAGACAATTAAATCAATCAAGAAAATGAACTGAATACACAACTCACCTGATGTGTCACTTTTCACACCTCTGGATGCAGAGGTATTGGTTGCATTTTTGGCATCTTTCCCTTCTCCTACACTCTTCTTTGGAGAGGCAGTCTTTGAATCCTTGACTTTTGATAGGGCACTCTTTCTGGCTGGAGAGGAGGACTTTTTAGTTAGTTTTTTCTTCTTGGGTTTTTCTCCTCCATCTGTTTTTGCATCTTGGCTGCGTTCCTCGGCTTTAAGGACCTCTGGATCCACCATGCAGGCATCAGGGTGGGCTGAGGATGGAGCAGAGTCCCTGAATGCCATAGGAGGAGGATCAACATGCCTGTAGGTCAGGGTTCTGTCTGTGGGCAGAGTCTCAGAGTCATCTTCAGAGTCAATGTTAGCATCTGCGGTGATAGAGGGGCACTCCTCTGTCCCTGGGGGAACATCAGAATCAGTCTGGGAGGGGGCAGATTCACTGATGGAGGTGGGTGGGGTCTCCTCACACTGTTTGGTGTGGAGCTTACCTCCTGGCGGTGGGGGTCCTCCTCCTGACTTGGCCAGAGGCTTCTCTTCATCTAGGGGGTTCTCCTCATTCATGAAATACTCTAACGGGCTGGGGTTGATGAAAGATGGAGATAGCTCTGTTTTGGGGTGGCGGTACTCACATGAAGTAACTAGGCAGAGGTCCACATCTGTCTTGGACTGAGGAGAGGGGCTCTTCTTAGCAGATTCTGGATCCCTGGAGCCACCAACGCACTTGTTATTAGACAGATCAGAAGAGAGAGGTAGATATGATGGGGAAGGAACTTTAGGACTCACTGGGGATTTTGCCTCAAGTGTAGAATCGTCACTTTTAAAAGGATTAGTCTCCTTTGCTGGAGAAAGTGCCTCTCTCTGAGTAAAGGAAAAAGAGGATGATGGGGAAGTAGCTTTGGGAGGGGAGGGTGACTTGTCATATTTCTGCTGTGTGTCAGATTTATTTAAGATGCCCTCTACAGACAGAGCAGTTGGGCTGGCACTGTCTTTATCCGGGGGACCTCCTAGCACAGGCGATGAATCATTGGAAATAGGAGAGTGGGTGAGAGAGGCTACCTTTGGGGTGACTGGAGACTTATCTGTCTGCTGAGCGACAACAGGTGACATGTCTGTTGCTTGGCAGGGCGTTGTAACAGAGGGAGTGGACTGAGATGCATCTGATGGGGATGCAGAAGTGGCTCGGACCGAATCACTGTCTTTAAAAAGCATAGGGCTCTCCACTGCAGAACTATGCTGGCCAGCTGGTCTTAAATCAGTTCCATCTGAAGGGCTGTAGTCAACCTCAGTTGGGCCATTCTCTGTAGCACGTAAACTGCCTCCCACAGATGGGTGCTCTGGTGACTGCTTACTGAAGTCCAGGGCTAAGGATTGGTCAGGGGACTCCTGGCCAAACTCTACTGACATGGTAGAGTGCTCTGGGGATTTTGTATCTTGTGTTCTGGTTTTGGTCTTTGGTGAGATATCTGGGGAGATGGACATGGGCCTGGGGCTATCCTCCTTCGTTGGAGAGCCTTCGGCCTCATGGAAAGTGGTTGGGGTCTGAACTACAGAGACAGACAGTGAGTCATCCACCTCTGTTGAGTGAGGAGAGCCCACCTCAGCATGAAGTGAGGGGGAGTCGGTGGTGGGCTCTGGGAAGGAGCTAGTGGCCAGGGAAGCAGTGGATGCTGAAGCTAAATGTGAAAATGTATCTTCTGCTACTACTTCCTCTAGAGGTGTGCCTGACTTGTCTGATGTGGTGCCTTCTGATATTGACATTTTACTCTCTTCTTTGAAAGTTGTAAAATGATTGGTGTCTGATTCATGCTTCGTTAATGACGCTGAGGACAAGACTGACTGAGCATTTTCTCCATTTTTCTTATGATCTACATCAAAGAGTGACTTTTCCTTCTTTGTTGGGGAGTCTGCTCCAGTTGGAGATGGGCTTTTTGGAGAGGACATCATCTTTTCCACAGGGGAGGAATGGTCACGTTGAGGCTCATCAGGCTCTGGACTAACCCTGTTGGAGGAGTCCTCTTTATCACTCGTGACCTCGACGATTATTGGACCCTGAGTTTTGTCTTGTGATAAACATGGTATAGCTCCAGCTTTTTCTTCTACTGGAGACTGATAGTAAGGTGTGTGACCAGAGGACTGAGGTGAGTTAGTTCCTTCCAACGTCTTATCATCTGGGCTGGTGGAGGATTCGGCTGCTCCCCTGGCGCCTCCTGCCAGTGTGGTGCACAGTTCTATTGGTGCAGCAAACAGTGATGGAGACTCAAAATTCTCTTTGTGGTCCACTGAGGGAGAACGTACAAGAGGTGAGGTTGTGGAAGTGGAACTGAGTCTTGCTGAGTCAATGCCAAATTTCTCACATGACTCTTGAGCTGCACCAAAGCCTTCCACCGTCCCCTCAGAGGGAAACTCCTTACAGAATTTATCCTCTTCTAGTGATGAGGGAGGAGATATTGTGGAAGCAGAGGGGTGGTAATCACGGCCTTCTGTGGCTTCACTCTTAGAGCGGTCTGGCTCTGGGACATCCTGAAGTGGAGAGAGCTTCTTCTTATCAAACTCTCCAGATGCAGAGGCTCCAATCCTGCCAAGGTCCTGAGAAGGAGAGTCGGTCTCATCATTGGTGGTCTCATCACTCATAATGTCCCTAGGAGTCAACATCTCATCCATTGGAGTAGGCACACTGGAGATCTCTATGGTGGACTGAGTGTGACCTGAAGTGACAGTGTAATCTTCAGGGGGTTCATCTCGGTTCTCATCATCAGAGGCAGTTTCACTCTCTAAGCCAACTGGCAGCATTTCATCGTGGATTGATGCCGCTGGAGAAACAGGCGAAGAAGCCTTTAGTGAGGGTGATACAAACAGGCACTTTTTCTCCACACCTGTTTCATCTACACGCTGATCTGTCGCATCAGCTTCATCATGTCTATCCTCAACCTTGTCTCCTAATTTCACCTCATGATCTTTGTGTGGTTCTTCATCTTCACTGTGAGCAAATTTATGTTTGTCTGATTCCATTCTCTGTGCCTCATAAACTTCTTCTGTCTCTCCCTTTTCTTCATAATCCCCTCCCTCAGATGTCTCCTCCAGTCCAGTGCCCTCATCTTCAAATTTCTCACTTCCACTGCCATTGAGTTTTTCTTTATGATCTGGTTCGTCCGGAGTCTCTCCACTGTATCCCTCAGCCTCTGTGGTGGTAATACCCTCATCCACAGACTCTGCTGCCTCAGGTGACTCTTTGGTGTGCATTATTTCTTCATGGTGGATCACCACAGCCTCTTCCTCCTTAGGTTGCTGTACAGTCGCATCGTCCTCTGCTAACTCCTCAGTTCTGAGCTCCTCAAAGTCCTTGGTGAGGTCTTCTGGCGAGGACATCAGAGATCTCTCTGCCTCTGGATCGTCTACAACAGCAGCTGCACTGGCTGCAACTTTAGCAACATTCAACTTTGTCTCCTTCTGTGTGACCTTTGACTTTCCCTTATCTTTTAACTTTGATGGGCTTCCCACGTCATGTTTTGAGGCATCTTCCTTTTTCAAAGGCTTTGGTTTTGGTGCTAGCTTCTTTTCCTCTGTCTTTTTAATGTCTTTAGAGGTCTTTTTGACATCTTTCTTGGAATCATCTTTCTTTTGCTCTTTCTTTTCTTCCTTCTTCTCCTTCATGGGGGAACCTCTCTTCAAATCTCTTTTAATATCTTTCTTTGCCTCCTCCTTCTTTACTTTCTCATCTTTTTTGCTTTCCTTTTTGGGTGTAAGATTCTCATCTTTCTTTGCTACTTGTTTTTTAACCTCTTTTTCATCGTTTTTCTTCTCCACAGACTTTTTGGGCTCCTTCTTAATAATCTTTTCCTTTTGAATCTTGGGTTTAATTTCAGACTTTTTTTTCTCCGGAGTTTCGTTTTGCTCTGCTTTTGCTTTTGATTCTTTCTCAGGCACCTTTGCTTTTTCCTTTTTCACTGGGGCCTTATCTTTTTTCTCTGCCTTTTGTCTTTTTTCTTGAGATGATTCTGCATCTGTCTTTGCCTTTTCTGGGGCCTCCTCCTTTGATTCCTTCCTGAAACCCTTGGTTGGTGATGGCTTAGGGGTAGATTTGAGACTCTCTTTGCTGTCTGTTCTGTGCTTCATCTTAGCCTGCTTTAGTGTTGGTGGCACATTAGCGGACATTGCTTTCTGAGTGACAACTGGTTGTTTCAAGAAGTCCAAGTGCTTTAGCTTTTCTAACCCATCAAGGATGTGATGCTGAGTGGCATTTCCAGGAAAGAGGACGCGCACTACCTTCTCTGAGGGATTTGCTGGGTGCCATACAATCAGTGAGGAGATAGAGGTCAAGTAAGAGATGGGGAACTCTGATTCTTTTCCGTTTGGAAGCAGAATGGAGGCATAATCATTCTCACTTCCTGTCCACTGTTTCATAAAGTGCTGCAGCTCCTTGCTGTTCTTTGATGGGTTTAGCACATACATCTCAAGCTTCCCCACACCCATTTTCTGAAAAAGTATTATTGGGTCTATAGTGTTTCCAACAGGCCTTTGTAAAGGCTCTGTTCTCAAATTCAGTTTGGTGAGGAACTGCTGAGTGAATGCTGCCTCTTCGATGTTCCTTCGCACCCTGTAATTAGGCTCAGGGTTTCCCAGATTTTCAGGGAGGTTCACAAACACAACACCAATGTCTGGTGAAATCATGTTCTTCACCCAGTCACTGTTAGCCGTAGAACCCTGTGACTGCTCTTCCTCCTGTTCTGCAATCTTCCTCTGCAGCATGCTGTTGATACCCGGCAAATTGTCATCACCAATATGGGTCAGGAGGATGGAGTCCACCCGGTCCAGGTGTCTCACCAGCTTCCAGAAGCATGACTTCCTGTCTGAGCCACCATTAATGAGCATGTTGAACCCATTGACGGCAAAGAGAGCTGAGTCACCACGACCACCAGGGAAAATGTAGCAGCATGGCTTGGAGAGCTTCAAGAATCCACCTGAAGTTGGTGGTTCTAGCATGTCGAAGGGAGACGGGATCTCTACTGATTCAGATAAGTACTCTGTGAACTCTGAGAGGCCCTCCATTTCAGGGAGTATGAGAGTGGAGTTCAATTTCATGTTAATAAAGTCCTGCAGGTTGTGTTTGTCCAAGTTAGAGTTTTTCCAGTCACCTTGTTCAGGGCAGGACAGAGTAAGGTTGGCTTTGTTTGCAGGGTGAATGGTGCTGAGCAATTCACCAATCTAGACATGAGAAAAATAAAGTAACTTTATTTATAAAATATTGCAATCACTAACAGAATGCATAATGCCATGCAATTACAACTTTAGCATATGTATTCTGGCAGTAATTGTCAGTCATTATATGTAACCATAGAATCGTAGAAGTTTACCACTGTTAGGTGAAAACCTAAAAAAATATTTGTCTTTTCAGGGGTTGCTTTGTGCTTATTCTGGCTACTATGCATTTTTGCATTTAACTAAACACATTTAATAAACCCAGTGATATAATGGTAGAATTTTCTCAGTGCATCTTAGTGAAAACATGAAAATCAAAAAAATTGCACTTGCCAGGTTTTCATATGACAACAATTGGTATGTGAGGGTGAGGACTGTTATGAAGCTGCAAATGTCACACAGAAAAAATTTCCAAGCTGACTCACCTCTTGGTCTGTGAATATATCTATGAAGTTGAAGAAAGAGAAAGACCCTGACTGAAGAATAAGCTCCCCAGTCTTTTCAATGCAGTGGCCCGAGAGGACCAGAAGTTTGTGTCGGGCAGTGTCTGAGATCATCAAACGAACCTGCAAATGAAAAGACAGAAAGAGACAATTTTTTTGTTTTTGTATTTCAGCACACCATTAACTCCAACAGGTGGACAAAGATCAAATAAAGTCAGCTTAAATCATTTATTCATTCATTAAAGCAACCTAGTTGTTATCATTAGTAGTTATTTATTGCAAGTGCCTATGAAAGACAAAGAATATCACTGCTTACTTTATGAGACAGGAACATGGGCCTTGCTACGACAGCAGGCAGCTTAACATTTTAGTGTATTTGAAATATCACCAGTGTTACCTCAGTAAAGTCCATTAGCTAATTAGCTGAGTTGTTCTCTCTCTATCCACTCTCCTCTCTTAATTTTAATCTCTCTCTCTCTCTCTCTCTTTCTCTCTATCTCTCAGCCCCTCCCTTTCCAGTGGTCAAACTCTGTCTGTCTTTCCACTTCAGCAACATCAACCGTTCCGGGCCGCTGGCCAGGTCAAACCTGCTGTGCTGTGAAATATTATAAATGCATAGTTTGACTGCAGACACAGCTGGGGGGTGCGAGCAAAACTGAAAAGGAGCAGTGACACAAAAAACGTGTAATTGCCTCCCCATCCATCTCCTCCCTTAACTTAAATTATTCATATTTAACACATGAATTTCTCTCAAAATCTTCACTGCTATAAAAAAGTATTATTTTAGAATATTATTTTATTTTAACTGTAACCAAGGCATTGATCTGCTTCCCCGAGCTTCTAATTGCTTAGGTTTTATAGGCCACCCACAAAGGACAGCAAACAGTTCACATTACAAGGGAATATAAGGGACCAATCAAGGTGTGCTGTACAGTCAGCAGTTGCAATCAATTTGTAATATGTGCTTGTTTACAGATCTGTGAATGCACTACATGTGTTTGTGCATTCTCTGTGCAAGAAGAGAAGATACAAAATTGCAACGAGAGTTAGAGAGAGGTTGTATTAAGTAGATTTTCAGTGATAATGCTGTCATGGTCTAGCTGTCTTCTTTTTACCTCAGTACTGACTGCTTCATCTGAGGGGTTGATGAGCACCACTGTCTCCAGGACGTTGCTTTTATGGTGAAGAATCCTCTGCCCTGAGAACAAAACAGAGAAAAATGTAAACTCTTAACTACTGATGGAGAAAGTGAAAACTCATTTCATGGTTTATTTGGTCATCATCACAAAAAAACAATTCCATATTATCAGCTAATCATCAATCAATAAATTAAGGATTCTTGTATTATCTGTGTATAGGCAATATGAGAAAGATGTTTATAGTGGGAACAGGAAGTAAAACCAAAGAACAAATCAGTATCTAAAACAAAGAGGTATATTGCATAGGCAGCAGCTAGATAGCCCCACCACAGTAATAGAATATGTAATTGTGTTACAGTCCTGTCAGGGCAGTCTTGCATGTCGGGCCTCCCTGTCATGCCACTTTCCAATGCTTGTGCTGTATCACAGAGGCCGACCATCAGAAGCACAGAGAAAATCAAGAACCATCACGTGTTTCATGCATCCTGTTACTATAAAACACACAATATAAGATTTCTACCAGACTCAGACTACAACATTCCCAAAAAATGCACATAATATAATTCAGAAAACACACAATCATCACTTTCTTATCAATGGCATCATCAGAACACACAGAAAAGATACAGCCTGTAGGACAGATCCACAAAACATATGAATTTGATCTTAGGCCTTCTTCTGGCTTTCAGCGGTTGCAGCAGCTCCGTTCTAATTTGTGGGTTTAAACACTGATTACAAGTTCATTATAAATCTCTGCTCCTGTGGCTCAGCCAGTTCCTCAACTAATTCATCAAACGCAGATCATTTGGCAGGCTGCTAATATCACTGTGTAAATGTTAATGTTCTCTGCGGACCAGAGGGCTTCATCACTGTCTAGGATGAATAGGAAATGCCTAGAGATGGAGGTACACAGTGACAGCCCCCTAGCTGCCCTGAACCCCCCACTGTAGCATTATAATCTTTCTCAATGTTAAATTCCTGTGCTATTACCCCTCTGACACCATACCATCTCTCTCTCTCTCTCTCTCTCTGTCTCTCTCTCTCTCCCTCTCTGTGTATGTGTGTGTATGTGGTATGGGGTAGGGGATCTTAATTTGGAGTGCTGATAATGTACAAAGATGTTCTGCAGTTAATTAAACAGCCTAATTAATGTTTAATTTGTTTCTGAATTAATTCAAGTGTACATAAAATAAGTGTTTGATAAGAAATTATCTCATTAGTCAACAGTGCCCATTTTGATAGCAGTGATACCAGCAGCATTATTAAATATCTTCGGAGCACATGATTTCTCCATTGTGTCTGTGCTAAAAACAAACACACGGCTCTCACTGCATTTTCTGTGAGCACTCCAACATAAAAAATGATTAAATAATAAACATAAAAAACTTAGCTGGTGTTGTAAAGATGTTACTATGCCTCACAGAGGAAGCACTGCAACATAAATATGGACTGCTATAGTTGTATTAAGCCCCAATGAGATGGCAAACAATTCAGACGAGACACAATAATGATTCGGTCTACCATATTCTCAAGTATGACACCATTCTCTCCTCCGATGAAAGCTCTATTACACAGACGGGGTGAGACAGAGGAGTGCTATGCTTGGTGATTGATTATGATAATGACGTCGATCCCCCTGTGTATATGACTTGGTTTGAATCAATGTGTGTGCGTGTGAGGGAGAGGGGGCGCGGGGGTGTGTGCGTGGCTGAAAATGTCCTCTGGCCCAGGTACTGAGACCACAGAGAGGGTATCCAGAAAATATTCACCCACTGCCTCAGGCTTCGCCCACCCAACCTCACAGTCACTCTTTGTCTATTTCCTTTGTCTCTTCTAAAAGGCATGAATCTTTAAATTTCACAGACATAGCTGTGGAAAGATTGGCTTTATTTTTATTACCATAAACGAATACCCTGAGGTAAAAACAATTAAAATACTGCTGTTAGAATTTCCAGAATTAGGCATCCCAAAAAAAAGGAGTATGTTTCCGGCAAAGGGGAGAGGGTGGTGAAGTGTTGAGATATGGGCTTTAGAGTCAAGAGATATCAAAGACAGAGTGTGCCTTGTCTCTCGGGATGTGATTCCACAACAGCTATCTGGCTGCCGGGCCAATTCCTCCATACATATTTCATATAGCAGATTCTCATATCGGAGCTGTAGCCATTAACCCTGCTGCTCCCTCCCACAGGGCTGTCACTCTGCGCGGAGAAAGTGTTTCAGTCACTGCTGATGATACCGAATTGGCTCCAACATTACTATCGGCCTCTAATAATCAGGAGGAGTATGCTGAAGGTAGAAATAATGAGTCTCGGTGGCAGTTATAGTCCAGACATTTGTCAAACCTCGAGCAGTTCCAATAAGGTGCTCCATTTATGAGGAGTCGTCTGGAGAAAAAAAAAAAACATTTCCAGAGTGATGATTTTACTTTAATCTTGAGCTTTCGTTTAAATTCAGTCACTCATCTGTTCACAATAAAACACTTGTCACACAAGCCCTTCTAAATTGTTATTCTCTGACAGTGCAGCTCTGTCTGTAGTTCAAACAGGTCTGTATAATATCAGTATCAATAAAAATCTCGATTGACCCTGGGAGAGCCCGACTTTGTGGAGATCTTTTCCGCAGGGGCAGCCGTCTTAAACTGATGACCCAGTTCTGCTCTGAGAGTGAGAGACTGAAGAGATAGCTTTTGGTGGTCTGTAAAATCAGAGAGCAAACAATCATATGAGGCTATTTTTGATCCTTCTCCTGCTGGCCAAGCTTTGTTTTTTACAGCTAATATGATGGAAAAGCATCTTTTTTTGTCTCTGTCTCTCACTGTAGATGATGCTGTTTTCTGGCCTTCTCCACCAAATGAAACACAGACCAAATACAGCATAAAAATAAAAATAAAGAACAATAAAATAATCGTAATAAAAAGAATAAAAATAAAACTCCGTTAAGGATTTAGCTTGAAACAACAAAGCCGATGATCTGCTGCTATCAAGGCAAATTGCTGCGCGTCTCTCAGGGATCAAACCCATCAAACATGACA